>JABFPK010002138.1:0-10532 GCA_022817445.1 Habroteleia sp. ZL-2020
GCACTGAATAGATAATCGTTTTCCACGGAATAGCAAGGGCAAACGTGTTACCAACGGAATAACGTGGCTGAAAAAGAAAATGGCACGGACACGGTCACAAAATGGAACTCGGCATTACTTTTGATTTAATATCGATTAACGTTTAATTTTAAATTGGAGTACAAATAATATATAACAGTTTACAATGAATCAGGAATTCCTTCAAGTACTCGTCGTAAATCAATTACGGTATAATTCGGCTATCAATTAAACATGAACTCCTAAGGAACTTTGAACGTCTATTAAAATATTTAAAACATTGCGGAGAACACGCAGTAGTCATGATTTATAATTCATGTATTTCAATCGAACACTAGTTTATAAAGCGAGCGACGGGAATCATGTTTGGATGTAAAATAAATATTTGACCACTTGAGACCAATTTTTTGCTTCAGTTCTCTTTGAGAGGCTTTATAAGAAATAACATTGGCGTGGAGAACGAGTACAATAATACTGAAGATAGACAGAACTGCCGATGATCGCGTTCTTTTCACAAAATTTATTACTTTGTCAAATTCAATATTTAGTAACGATTTTCTTTGTTCAAAAATATTGAAAAATATTGAAATTTTTAAAATAAAATAAAGTGATAAAATAAAATAAAGTGAAGTATTTTATTGTTATAATTATTAAATTTATTATTTTAAGATAAATGTTTCTAAAATGATTATTTCAATAAATTATTAGAATGTAGCGAAGAAAAGTATTTTGTGCAATGGATTAACATGTAATGATTAATACATAAAAATTATATTTTATACAAATTGTCCAAATTGTTTTTCGAGTTTCTTTAAAATATTTTGATTTTAATTTTTATAACAGAATTTGTGTTCTCATTTCATAATACTTATATATTTTATTCTTAACAAATTTAATATATATATTCAAAACATGTAATAGATATTAAAATAAACAGTAAACATTCCGCAGGTAAAGTTTTCTTAGTTTTAAAGTGCTCTTTAAAATCAATTTTGTAATGCTGCAGCGAAGCTTGCAAAATACACAATTGCTATGACCACGTATTAAAGTAGCAGGTAAAGCGGAAGACGTCATAAATTATAAAAACTTTTTCAATATTTTCAATATTTGTTCGATATTTTCTCTCTTGTAAATCCTGTAATTTTCTCCTACTCTGTTATTAATTAAACTCATCAGATATACAGAAACAACAAAATAATATTAATTTGCTGAATACAATCTTAATAATATCGAAACATTTTTTAAGAATACTATTTTACATTTTTTATATTTCTATTTCAATATTCCTTACACTTCTCATGAATGTCTCTAAGGAAAAGTTCATCTTTCTCTGAGAAACAAAGATTAACTACGAATAATTAAATTCTGGTTGCAATAATCAACGAGTGAACGGAGAAATGAATTTAAAGTTGTAGAACATTATAAGTTTCATTAAAGCTCGGGTCACGGCGGCGCCCTCAACCGAAGGTATACGAGGCGAGAATATTTTTGCGTTAGCAGAACGGAGAGAGAGGGAGAATATATTTCGTCTAGTAAGTTACGGCGTAGCTTCGTGCGCATCCATCGTGTAACGTACTCCGAACGTCACGAATCATGGTTGAGAGATAAGTGTGACGTGAAATGTGTACTCGTAGGATGCGCGAGACACGGTGAATACAAACCTGTCCAATGACACAGACAAACCAGTATTCATAGCACATTGACAAAACAGTCTGTTTTGATTCACTTTCATTAATCACATCGCGTGCAATTTGCATTTTTAAATTCAATTTTATTTTATAAATTGCCTCATCTGGATTGTAGAATTGTGTAATTCAACTACAACACTTTGAAATCGTTTCGCATATTTCTTACTTAAAAATGATTCGGTTAAACATTTGGATAAAACTGACAATTTTCATAGAAATTCGCTCTTATAAATAAATTAAAAGAAATATATGTGTAATGATTTGTTAAGTACAATTTATGTTTCATTTTATATTATTACTTATACAATTGCAAGCTTTATTCCGAATGAAATGTTAGGATGAATAAGATACCATATCCTAAATAAACAACAATATTTCATCATCATGAAAAGTATAAAACGATATCACAAGGAAGGATCAAAGAGAGCGACTGGAATTCGCGTTTGCGTTTGACCATTATTTGATTACTCTACTGAAATTTTGTGGACGTGTTTTTAATTCCGTTTCGAAATATCAAATATATTAAATATCTTCGCTAAAAGTAATTTTAATTCACCGAGAACTATTTTGTCAAAATAGACAATACTTGAAATTCAATAATAATGATAGTCGCCAAATTAATTAACATTTCTTCTATATTTTTCCAGATATTAAAATTCGAAATGTATAAAATACTTTTTAAATGCATTTATTAACAATGCAATACCATTTCCTTTTTCATTATGAAATCATTTACGTTTTCACATTTGTCGAATAATTCTATATTTTTTGCATCAGTAAAACGTACGCAAATCGATAGTAACTGATACTTTAGTGTAATAAGTGACAAACGAAGCTCTTTTCTCTTTCCCTGACATCAAAAAATATATCAAGATAAAAAAATTGTTGCTATTTATAACCAATCATTTTTTATTTATTTTTTAGTTGTACTCAAATACGGTATTATGTGAGTAAAATATCATTACTTTCATCATGAATTCACTTTAATTCAAACAGATGAAACCCTTAAAGCATTGATTTATATGATTATGTGTTGTATATAACCGACGTACATTAACAAATGAAAAAGATAACATCGTAATGGATAGTTAAATTAATTAAATGTGTATTCATAAAATAATTATTATAATATTTTTCCCAAAAGATTTCCAGCAATTAGATAATTGTTACGAATCTCTTTTATTACTATATAAATTTGATAATTTATAAATGGTGAAAATAATTATATTCATGGCTGTCAATATATTTCAAAGTTACATTAAGTTGAGCGAAGTTTCATAAACAATTTTTCCACTAAGTAGTTCACCTTTGACTGGATTTCTCAAAGTTCATCAAAATGTCAAAGGGAATATCATGCAATATCCGAAATTTAGTATAATAAGTAATTAAAAATCTCGAGGTTCATTTATGCCAAGAGAACTATCTTGTCTTAATTTAACATAAATATTCAACAGTCTGTATCTACATAAGCCCATCAAGACCCTTAGCATGGCAATCACACATTCTTCGGTCACGTTCCTTGCAGTGAACGCTCGTACGATATGGGATTCAAACCAAAATGTATGCCTCCCTTAAATGTTCCAAATTCATGTACTATCGGTTACCGGAATTCGTAAATTGGTAAACATGTGCAGCGTTCATGTACATTCACGTATTCGACTTAATTTTATCGGGGTACAATTGTGCTTTTGTGTATTTATGTTATTAATCCAAAAGACACGAATGAAATTACTATTTTGCATTTTAAAGAAAAGATAATACAATTATGAAATAAGATAAAGAAATTAGAGATAATTTAAAGTTATTAATATTTATTAAAATTGTAACAAAAAATTGTGTCATTTTGAATAATTATATATAATATATACAATTGTATTATAATTCATAACACGAAACATTGCTTATACGAACGTCTTTATACCAGAATTATTAACACATTAATGGATTTAATCATTAAAACAGCACATCCGCTTATACAGTTATAAAAGATAATCATAATTAGATAATCAAAATGAATTATTGTTTGGGTCTGATGAAATCAAAATAATTATAGAGAAACGATTTTCTGCTCAATATTAGTCATTAATTAATTAATAATCATTAGTTATAATGAATTGTTGCATACGCTCTAAAACAAAATGTTTATCCTTAAAAGTTTACAAATTTTGATGTAACAATGAAAATGACAATAAAAATATAAACACAAAACGTAAACAACCAACGAACTGGCTAACTTTTATTTGTTTACTTTGTGTGTTTATATTTACTACTCTTTGTATTCTTACACCAACGTGTATAAAATCTTGAGTAGAAACATATTTTTCTCTAAAAGTGTAGTGAAAAGTTTACGTAGATTTATCATTGTACGTTCGTTATTCCTACACAAATGTGTACGTTCCTTGCGTTACTTAGAAAAGTATACCATAGTAATGTGACACACAGATAGTTGTAATTTAAACAAAATATGTATACGAGACACGCAGTACGTGTGTACGTAAAAAGTTTTGTTAAAACAGTTGCTGAAGTAATACGCATAATGCTCTTTTATAGTAGACCTTTGAAAAATCAGGGAACATATTTCCCGCATCTGGTAACAGTAATACCGCGGAAGAGTTACCCGTTTTGCGGCAACGCGTATTATACGTTCGCATACGTGACATACCAACTGAAATTAAAAATTCCGGAGAGAACTCGCCACCGACGGCCGTGTAAATACGCTTTAATAATAATGTAAACGCGTTACGTCCGGGAGTTACGCGCAGTCAACTCAGCGTGAAACGAACCGCTACGTTACGCAAGCGCGGAGAAAAGGGTTAGGTTTGTTTCGGACAGGGTCGAACGAGCAAATGCGTTCGAAATCAGGTTTCGGACGATAATACGCGTAATTGCAGAAAATTACGACGCCCATTGGACAAATAGTTATGTGCGCAAGTGCTCGGATAATGTTTGGCCCTACGAGAGCAAAGATTAGCATTGGGCACATCCATTTTCCCCGTTCGTAAAAATTATCGAAAATGCTTTCGGGCTTGTTCTGCGTGATCAGCATGGATAAAGGATTTTTTATATAGCCGCTAAATCGTAATTTTCAGACAAATGTGTGGTTTCTCGTATTATTTATTACGCCAAAAGAGCGTAATTAAATTTGTAACAAAATTATAAACAATGCGATGAATTATTTGTTTTTGAAAATATACTTTAAAATTGCGATATCAAAAATAGCGAATTCTTATGTTTATATTTGCACATTTCTGTCATATTTTGGTTACGTAATGAGTGTTTTACAATTTAAATTTAAATATTGAAAATTATTTATAAAACGATTTGCCTTTAATTAGCATTATTATTTAAATTATATGCTTTATCGAGCAATAACTTATGTAATTCACGTTGGACGAGTACAAAATATTTAATTACGAAAGATCAGGATTTGTTGATAATAATTTGTCATTATTCCGTTCCGTCAAATTATTGAGATATATAGTAAACGGGATTATAATTTAAATATAATATGATATAAAATGTAATTATTATAATATTTATATTCGAAATTATTAACATAATTTAAATAGTTGAAAGCGGTAAATATGAATGCTTTTCATTTAATCGGTTTTATATTAATATTACAATGATCGACCTTTATCATTTTTCCACGTATATAAACCAGGAAACTATAAATAATCATATACATAAAACAAACAATTCATTATTTTGCTTTATAATATTTTTCTTTGATCACTTTGAACTTTCCTCTTGTTTCCAATATTTCATCAAACTCCGGATATTAGACTCGTAGGATTCATAATGTCTTTTGCTAAGATACCCCGACATTTTCCTAACTGATTGACAACAGCATATAGTTACAATTCTTGTAAAATAACTATAAAACAACTTAAACGAATTAAAATACACGGAGAAAAATAATATTTAATATTTTACTATATTTTCTAGATTTTTCGAACTACACTGAAAAAAATTTGTTATGCGTAATTAATGTTTAAACAGCAATCCAGCGCCATTAAAGACATCAACAAAATAATTACTGTTTTCAACAGAAGTAAGTTCTCTGTTATTAGTTTATTTTACGGTGAAGTGTAGAAAAATTTGGTGTTAAAAACAGTAATTTTTATGTTTATGTCTTTAATGGCGCTGGATTACTGTTTAAACAGTAATTACTCATGGTAAATTTTTCTTAGTGTATTGGAAACAAATTAAAAATTTTATTAGATAATATGGTAAAAACGATTACAAGTTCTAGAAATCTTTAATATTCACTTATTCATATCTCCAAGAAAACTTAACAAATTTTACTATACTGCCTAATGCATTTTTAGTTTGTTTCCAATAGTCCGAAAAATCTAGAAAATATGGTAAAATTTTAAATATTATTTTTCTTCATGTAGTTGAATAAAACTAGCAATAACTAAATTTCAATTTCGTTTGTTTTTTCGTTTAGTATATTACAACGGTTCAAATCCTGAAAAAAATCGTTAAAAATAATTAGAATATACGTATATTTTATATATTTATTTTGTATATTAAAGCAACTGTGAAAATGGTTAAAAATTTCATTACTCTTCACTTTATCGATATGATTCGACATTCTCTGCGTTGACGAATTCGTCGTCAACCGGAACGAAATTCGGCGAGTTAATTCAATTGGTGCAAATTCCCGGCGAGGAGCAAGAACGTCACGATATTGCCAATTTCGATATCATTCTTATACCAACGCCCTTTGCACATCTCAAGTTGGTCTTCGAATATTCAAGATTCGTTCATCATCTTCGGCACCTGGTAACAACTATTTGATTTCTGCGTGCCAAATTTAAAGTAATTCCTCTTTTTCCGTCATCAATTTAGATTGCTTCTCCTTGGGAAACGACAACAGCCTCGCACGCTTACTCGATCAATTATTATTTAAGTTAGATCAAATAGGAAATTAGATGATAAAAGAGAAATATCGAAATGTCGAAGAATCGGTAAAAAATAGATCGAACGATTTTATTGAAAGGGCGACTTGTAATTGAAATTAAATATCAAAGGCACTTGATATAAATTTCTTTAACATCTGAATTTGCAAAAGATAAAAGTGCTTGCGAAGAATATAGAAAAGACTCTTGTGTTTTATTTTTATTGCCGTAAAACTAATTTTTTAAATTCTTCTTGCCATTCAGATAGTATAAAGCGTACACAAATACATGAAAGAAGAATAAAATTAGTTATTTTATATTAAATATTCCGTGATTTTGTAAAAAAATCAAAATAATGTTTTTAAATATTATTCACACATTTCTATAAAGAAAAAAACAAAACAAAAAGCATAATACCCGTACTATATTTTAATGTTTATTTTTGACTTTAAAATACGAATTTTCTTTTTATAGAAAACATTTTAAGTATAATTTTTTAGTATTGTATAAGGTTAAAAATATACAATACTTTTTTTCTTCGTTTCCTACTATTATATATTTGTATATATTAAAAATAATTAGTGAAAATTTTGAATCAGTTCTCATGAATCAATCAATATAAGTAAGTAACTCATTTAATCAGTGAATATAAGTATTAAATATTCAAATATTAAATATTCAATGTTAGAAATTTTATGTTTTGCAATAAATATTAAAAAGGTGAATCTCGTACATTTATTATTATATTTAAATGTTATCTTCTAATTATGCTGAATCACAGTGTTTAAAATTGAAGAGCAACCCTTTTTGTTAATTAAAACAAGCGTAAAATCAATTATATACAATTTAATAATGAACAAGTATGTGATTATTCATTTCTCATAATAATGAAACGTTTCTTAAGCATTGTCTAAAGCATTTGGCCGTGAAGGAATATATTACAGTAACATGAAATTTCACAATTACGTAACTGTCTGAAGAACAATTTTGCTAATCAAATACGTTAATAGTTTAATTGATAAAAAATTAAACACAAAATGTATGCAATTGAATTAAATTCCTCTGAATTTGTATAGACAACTTTAATTTCATTGTACGTTTAAATCCTTTTAGTTTATCGATCCCAAAAGTAAGAAGAATAAAATAAAAGAAATAACGCAACAAATATTCGTTTCACGCGAGCATTTTAGTTGTATATAGGCAGATCCAGTTTAATTAAATTCAACTAAACAAAATTGAATAATTCAGATATTAGTAAAAAAGTAACAGTAAAGTTCAGTTAAATTAATTGAACCTTGACCAATATTGAAATTGTACAGTTTTTACACAAAATTTACAATTGTCATAAGATCTTATAATTTCAAAACGTTACAGTAATTAAAAATGAAATATTAAAGCAATTAAATTCATTTGCTGAATATTGAAATCGTTGTATGAATAAGTGTGTTAAATTAAAATTTAGGCTAAAAAAAATGCGAGTTGTGCACTCTGAACTACGGGACAAAGGCGATAAACTCGTAGGTTTTGGTGCAATCACGATGCTTCATGAGTTTGGTAAGAATTTACTTTTATCTCGAACGCTTGTGAGTTCTATTTACAGGTTACCGGTCTGAACTCAATACGTATACTTATCACGCTGCAATGATCTTGTTAGTAACTTTTCTTGAGGTAGCTCGACGGCCGAAAGCTTTTCAGCTTAACGACGCTTATACGAGCAAACCGTTATTGGCTTTGGAAGCCCACAAAGTCAGACACATTCGACTCTCTTTTATATAAACTCTGCACTTTCTACCATAACTTCACTGATGTTCGGTGAACGCTAAAACCGAAGCTCAATGATTTAGACAAGTTCATTAATTTCAAATAATCATTTTATGTCGTTTACTGATTCTTCATTATAGCACACACAAGTACAAATCTAAACAATTTCTAAAACGTAACACGCAAACTTATAAGATTGTAGTTTATATAATTTTTACAATACATTAATTAATCAGGACAAAATTAAGTTCGTTCAATTGAAATCAAATTGCTTGTTTATAACATTAAAAAATAGAACGATTTTAGCTTTTAGAGAGACATTTTTTTATTAGATTCTACGATTAAACGATCTAATTAGCTTACCAAATAAAATTAAAATTGTGTGAAATGGCATTCTTGTCAATAAAAGCGATTACTAAACTGTGTTACTGATTTGTAAGTCTTCTTTAAAATAATTTAATGTCTCGAAATTATCTTTATTTACTGTCACATTTCATTAAGATTATTTTTATAGCATAAATATCGATAATGCTTTAATATAATTTGCAACACGTTTTTATTTTAAAGTATATAACATAGAAATGTTATCTACAGCATTACAATATATATTAAAATGTAAAACTAAATATTAATTTAATTAATTATATCGTTTTAAGGAGTTATCGCAATTTGATACAAGTTTTCTAAGAAGTTATTAAATTTTCTTCGTATATAATTAAATTTGTTTCGTTTCTTATAATAATAAATTTGATTTCTTTTATACGATTCAAAGGGACAGCTGGAAGACAAACGGCGCGATTTGCCAAGTTCATGTGCTGGAATTATTAATTTAAAGAAGAAAATGGTTTCGTACATTTGATACGTTTTTCTTAATCCACACAATAATTTTTGTGTCAATTAATCTCTACTCACCGACATCTTGAGAGCCACCCCAAGTGCCCAGCTGTGCCTGTCGAGCCAGCCTGGACAAAGCATCAACGTATACACGCGAAGCGGCTGCAGCACCTGCAAGAAATCGATAATAGCAATTAAATCACAACAAATGATGCAAAGCGCGTTTCATTTTTCCACTTTGTCCATTTTTACAATCGATTGCTCTTACATCGCGTCACACGTGTCTCGGTCATTTTTCTTTCAAAGTCGGTTTCACGAGAACACCATTTTTTGTTTGAACGTTAATAATCATTGATGCAGCATTGAATTACATTAGATGTTTTTTATTGAGAGTTGATTTAGTGGCAATGGAAGTTTGAAAATCGTATAACGCGTTGAAAAAACAGCAGCCGGATTTGCCGAAATAGTCGTTTTGAATGTACAAAGAGTCAGTGCCAAGCAATTTGTCTTAAAGATTTCGAAAGAGGGTGTTTCCCTCGAATTGAGAGCTCCCTTTTTTCAATCCGCCGCGCGTAAGTAACGATCTGTACACTAATCAAAATCTTAAATCCTTTCAACATTACTGGAATAATTGAATTATTCGATTATAAACGCTCGTTAAGTTTTGCTTTCAACTAAAATTTACTCGATGCTGCACGTTGCGTTATAATATAATGCAAAATGTTAATTATGGCGCATTTTATGTTGTTACAAATAACTTCTGTATAACAATATCAAGTGCTTTCTCATTTCGTAGAATATAGTCTAATGGAAGAAATATAAATATCAGCTTTACCTATTTAACTGTTTATTCGAAGCAGCTGAATGTCAAAGTCGGCTCTGCAGCGTTATTTACCTAAGTTACGTTTTCCTTTGGTATGCGTTTGTCGCCTAGTTCTCTCTTTATTTTAATTATACATATCTATGTGTTAACGACGCTTTGAGCGCACTTTTAATCAATTTCTAGAACAAAACTGAATTTCAATTTATTATGATTTACATTTACTTTGAACCATAATGAGAAATTTCCTAAATGCTAACTGGTAAATTTAATAATCTCGGAGCTCTCATTTTAACCAATTGTATAAATAACATGTTAAATTTTGAGAATTGGATTTAATAAGATTGAGATTTGTGCTACAAAATTTGCATTTAAATTAACATAGATTATTGAAATCATCCTAAATTTCTTTTATAACAAATTTTATTTATTTTATTTATGTATTTCTTTATTCTTATAGCTTTACAATATATATAATTTATACTGAATTTTTCAATACAGTAA
>JABFPK010002139.1:0-10532 GCA_022817445.1 Habroteleia sp. ZL-2020
ACATAAATTAATATTTTTATTTTCATCTTTAAAGGATTCATCTATTGATACCAAGAAATAGGTATCATCTATAACATTTGTCACTGTAGCTGGATATATGTTTGTGTAGTTACTGGGTGACACAGCTTCTAACTTCATACCAACTTTGAAAGCATGATTGGAATGACTCTCTTCATTCATAAATAAGCTGCTTTTTGTTCCATTGTTTAATAAATATGACTTCACAAAATCAATCCATTCATCCGAGCTATGGTTATTTCTAATAGAAGTTGGTGGATCCAAAAACCATGGCGAAGAACACTTTTTTACAAATCCGTAATCATGTATCAATTCTGACGTACAAAATGTCCAAAAATCTTTAACAGGAGATCCTGGTGTATCGTATCGCAATAAAATCCGTCCACCGATGTTGCTTACAATCTAAAATAATATTTAATTTTATAATTATATTACAAGAAAGCTCTATTTTATATTATTATTTATATTTCAAGATTTACAAGTATTATAAAGTATTAAAATAAATTTTTGCAAATGGAATATTTACCGTCGCCATCCATAGTCTGTAAGGACTTAAAGGATCACTTATTTCCACTTTCATCTCTTCTTTTATTCTAGTCATTATATTAATAGTTCCCTAAAAATAATAATTTCAAATTAAAGATTTATTTCTTAAGATATTTTTTTTTAAAGTTTCATTACAATTTGAATAATCGTTAAAAACTTACCTCTAACATGTCAGATGGAACAGAACTAGCAGTTCTTACAAAGAATTCCAATTTATCTAGACTACTAGGATTTATGGCATAATGTACCGGGGGTGTTAATTTTTTATTATTTCTATAACACCATCCCAATTCTCTACCAGTTTCTTTAGTTAAATCAAACCATATTCTCTTTGTTTTATCATCACAACCAAAATATTCTAATTCTAATAATGGACCACAAACCATTGTTACTTTTGCAACCCAATAACTTTCTTCCGTGGTATTTTCAGTTTTTACTGGTACTTCCAAAGACATACCAGGCATTATACCATTTTGAATTACTTTTTCTACATGAGGAAACATAACACCGGGAACTGGTTCACTTTTTGTAGCTTCAAGGTATAAATACCACATAAATTCATCTGCTAAAATGAGAATATAACATTTATTAGTATTTTATAACATTTTTATTGTCTAGATTTATATATATATTACAGGGTCTATGCCCATTGAATGATTAATAAATAAATATATATATATATTATAATTAAACATCAAAATTTCACAATACATTAAAAAAGTATCTCTACAAATTTATTAAGCTTAAAGAAAAACTGCAATATATAAAAAACAGGATTAGCAATTTTATACCGGAGGGATTAACTGTAAAGTGCATTTTAATATTCAACAAATCAGAAGAATAAAAATAATAAATCAAGAATTTTTTACAAAATATCTTTATATGAAAAAACTAAAAATTAAAAACGCATATTTCTATAATTCTATATATATTATATTTATTTAAAATTTCTGAAACTATTTTTCTTCGGGTAGAAATCTAGTCTAATATCAATGAAAAAGGAAATTTTCAATAATTATGATTATATATTTTTCCCTTATCCTTATATGGATATGAAAGGGTCATTGTTTCAAATGAGTCATAAAAATGATACTTCTGAAACTATGAATTTTATGACTAATACATGATATGAAATTAAATAACATTTTAGATTATATAGATATCAAATAAATAAACAAAATCGCATTTCTAATATAAATAGAAAAATTTGTTTTGATCATATTATATTACAATTTAAAAAAACTGTTAATAATTATGAAAATTATATTAAATATAATTTCATCATTATAAAAATTTATTATGAAAAAATTTTTTTATCACAAAAACTTTCTATAATATTAGATAATAAACATATTTAAAGTTATGCAAAACATTTATTAAATAGGTAGCATTGGTATTCAAAATTAGGTTATATATAGATTATTAAAAATTAATATTATTATATTATTTTTATGAATAATATATTCAATTGTAATATTGAATATATATATATATATATATATATATATATATATTATAATAATAATATATAAAATAAAATAATTATAAATATATATATATAATAAATTTCAGTTATTAAATATATATAATTAGAATAAAGTTATTATATAATAGACTAAAATATTAGCATAAATTATTAAACAACCTTTTATCTAAAAATAATGGAATTAATGTAAAAGAGAGTAATATAAAAATTATAATATGATTTTTAATTTTAAAAAATATTACTTTATCATAAATTGAAATAAATCAACATAAATTTCATAGTAAAATTATAAATTTTAATTTTTAATAGATTTTGAAAAAATTAAATAATATAAAAATATTTATAAGAAATAAAATATGTTTAACCTATCTAATTTTAATTATTAAATTTATATCAAATATATTTTTATTCATAATTATATTAGTATTTTTATTAAATAAGTAGGTTATACATTTTTTTTAATTTATAAACTTAAAAGTAAAAATATATTACTCATAAAGGCTGATGAAATCAAATAACAAAGACAAAAATAATGAAGAATTTACAATATATATTTTTTAACAAAAATAACTATTACTAAAGTATATATGTAAACAAAATCTAAAAAGTATGTTTAACACTTCTTCACCACTCTAAAAATGATTAAAACTACATCTAATTGTCCATCCATAAGTTTTAAACGCCCGAAACAATAATTAGATAATGTAACATTAAAAAATTAACGCAAACGAAATGACTTGTTAACAAATTATTTCATACTTTAATATATATATAAATTCAAAATAATAATTTATAATTAAAAAAATTTTATTCAACTATTAATTTAACGAGTCAAGAAAAGCGACAAATAATTTTTTCATTATTGATATTAAGCAATCCGTTAAAATAATATATACACTCACCTTTGTCGATCATTTTGATGTTGAAATTAACTTTTTAAATAAAAATGATTCTGCGTTATTGTAATAAATTATACATATACAATTATTTATGTATAAATGTTATACGTCGTGATGATTCTTGAGTTATTTCATTTAACACAATTATAAAATAACTTTTAAGTCTCTGCTGCTGTCCCGCTACACACATTGGAATACCTTCTCAATCTATCGCATATATATACTATTTCCCTTACTTTCACGTATAAGCAAGAGTTTTTAAGTTATTCGAAATACTCTCAGATGGCGCTCCGTACCGTAAAAACAAAGACAATATATGTATTAAAATAATTTTAATTCTGACTATAAGAAATGAATTTATTATTTTTTAATATAATTAGTGTTTTAAATTATAATTAATACATTATTTTTTATTATAAAAAATGTATTACCTATAAACATTACTTTTTCCATCTCTTTGAAAAGTTTATATCCAGAAAAAATAGAAAGAGATAAAACATATGGTTTGTTAGCAATTCATTTCATTGTTTCTCGTATTAGGGATTAAGATTATAAAAATATGTTTGATCAAGTTTACTTTTCTATTCTTCAAATAAATAAAATAAAAAATGCCTTGTTTGTTATATCTGAATATTTAACATTTACATTTATTTATTATGATTACATTTATATGAATTATTATAATCTACATATATATTTTTCATTTTTTTAACTTTTTATTATGATTAATCAATATCTTACTCTACATTGATTATATGTTTTGAATTAAATGTAAATGTCTCTTTGAAATTTCTTTATTTCTTAATTTATTTAACATTAATATTAGTTATTTTCATGCACATACAATATTATACGTATAAAATTGTCAAATTCAATAACCTGAAAATATGTGTAAACATTTTTTAGTTAAGGTATTTGAATAATAGAGTTAATAATTTTGAAATGATAAGTTAAATAAAGCAGTTATTTTTACTAGAACTATTTATAACATTTCGTCGAAATTAAATTGTTTACGCAAAAGATAATTTTTACATATTTATGAATAAAAAAAATATCAAATGTCTCGAATACGA
Organism: Habroteleia sp. ZL-2020; assembly: GCA_022817445.1. Lineage (NCBI taxonomy): Eukaryota > Metazoa > Arthropoda > Insecta > Hymenoptera > Scelionidae > Habroteleia > Habroteleia sp. ZL-2020. Next base: position 4,023 of record JABFPK010002139.1, read on the forward strand.
TACTATATTTTCAGAAAATTTTGAAAATAACATAATTATGTGCTATTATATTATATTACATATATATGTATAGTAAAAATGTATTATGTGATGTGTAATTGTGTGTGAATTATCAAATGTAACAGATATTTTTAAAAATATATTACATATATTTTCATTTCAACATTCAATGTAATATTTTCAAATATTTCTTCTTAATCATTAAATTATTATTTTTATTAAGAGAATTATAAAGGAACGATACAACTTTTGATACATTCTTATCAGCAATAAAAATATTTGATATTCTGAAATAATGAAAGCTATATTTTGTGTAATGTAAATATAACTTTATAGTTCTTAGTTGTTCATTATATTATGGAAGCATATGATGCATATGCACGTTTCGACCTATAGGTATTGTTAACAAAGTTGATTTTTTTTCATGGATTAAAGATAAAATTCTGGGAATTTTTAATCCTCTTAAAATTAAACTTCTGTTTTAAGTTAAGTTAATTTAACGAATAACAATTATTTATAAATGTTATCAGTTGTTATCTATCAGATTTAGAAACTAAAAAAATGGCAAATTTGTTTTTATAAATTGCGTTTTAATAATATAGTTTATACTTTTCTTTTAAAAGATAAGTGAAAAACAATTAAAAATAACTTATTTTACATATATTGAGTGGTCACCCTTAATGAAGTCTGAATTTATTATAATCTATAAATCTAACAACAATAACAACAATGTTTTTTTGAAAAAATTTGTACTAAAAAACATGAATAATTCTATTGATTTAATTAATATTTTTTGAAAATCCTGACAATTGATAATAATTCAATAGTCTAATAATATCGATTCTAAATGCAGTTAAAGAATAAGGTTAAAGAAATATTTGCAAATAAAAAAACTTTTATTGCCTCTAACAAATACATAACCATACTTGTCCGCGCTGATAAATCATTATAAATACAAATCTAAAATATTAATTATTGCTGGCTAAACTCATTAATTACGCATTTTTTAATTGTTGCTGCGAACCTTTTATATAATCATATAAAACAAAAATATTTAGAAACTAATTATAAATTATTTAAAAAGGACTTAAACAGTTATTATCATATAGCTATTATGTTTATTGGAATTATATATTGTTATAAATATATTTTTAAATTAAAATCATATATTCAAGATAATAAATCACTTGAAAAACAAAGTTTATTAGTCAGACAAAATTTTTTTTATTTTAAAGTACTATCCTGATTTAGGCTTAAAAGATATTAATGTATTTAAAAAAGATAATAATACAATGGAAAATACTTTTATAATTTTAATAATAGAAATTTATTTAACTTGAATACGTTTTGCATATATGACGTACGTAATGTTTAATCTTCTATGAATACAAAGAAAAATAGTTGATAATATTATAAATATAGTAATACGTTTTTGCTAATTAATTTTTTTCAAAAATTACTTTTCCTTTGGCAATATTTATTTGTTATTAATCAATTTTATGAAATATATATTTTTTTAAATCAACATTACATTTAGATTAGATTACATTAGATGTTATTAGCTATAGGGATTTATTACAATACATCTACTGTTGTATTTTTCAATGGATATTATCCGTATATAGTTTATATTGTTAGGACGAAATCCCAATTGATTTAATTGCAACACGCATCACATTTTCAGTGTGGAGAAATTTCATATATCTCTTGCATATGCAAAATGCTTACTATTTATGTACGCGCGTTATTTACTACAAGAATAGCATGAAATTATTACAAATATATCATAAAATTATTAATTTACAGACGCATACTCAAAATGCGAAAACTTGGGCTAAAAGTATGGAATCAGGGACTTGCTACAAAAGCAAAGGATGCTTGCGAATAAAACGCGCTACTGCGCATGCGTCATGTTGTGATAGCACGTGTGACAAAGATATTTTAATAGCTTACAGCGTGCAGTGAATCCTTCGCAATAAGCAAAGATTCCTTACGAATTAAACATAGGGGAAGGGATGATACATTCAAATTAAAACGTACTGTTATAATACATTTTTGTGTATTTTGCATCGAAATTACCTGAAAAAATCATTATTATAATCGATGCTAAAAAGGTATGAAATTGCTATACATGTATAAATGCTATACTTTATTTACAAACAGAGAAAAATATTAAAACAAAAAGTCTTCCAATTATTAACTGTCATTGTGAGTGCTTACTAGTAGTAACTTTAGTGACAAAGCCCGAAAATGGGATGAATTGTGGGTGCTTATGATAGCATTATGTGCAAAAATAATGGATATGCACAGAGAGCTTTAATTGGTTAAAATTAAAAAGCTATTAAAACTTTAACCTTGATAAAAGCTCTTTATTCATGCATATTATATATGCGCGAAGCAATATCGTAAGCACCCAAGGTCAAATATGTCATTGCTAATATCATCTCAATCATCTCAATAATATTAGTAAAATTAAAATTTGCGGTTGGTCGACAAGTATTTTACCAAAGAACTCAGACCTTGGTTTTTTTATTCGATCAATTATTACATTATTATAATGTCCAATAGATGGAACTAAAATCTTTGGTTTTGTAAATCGCTGGATTGGTAGCACTGCTTAAAGTACTGCGCGGTGTAAACAACAATAAAATATAATTTTTTATTATTTTGTGTACGATTACAGCGCCTCGTAACATTTTCGGTAATAGCGGAATTCTGCAGAACCACATCATTCTATCCCTTCTAACCAAAAACAAGAATGACAGAATTTACTGATTGATCCATTGCTCTTCTACGATCAACTAATTCTTTGGTTTTAAACGTCAACTAAAAGAGTGTTAAGGTTAGAAAGTACGTTTACGATATTATTATATTATGGCATTAGGAACCTCACTTCAGGTAATTATTACTTCTAAAACTATTTTAATGATTAGCTTTAGTTATTTTAACAATCAATGTTTTCTTTACAGAAAGCTATAGAATTAGTCACAAAAGCTACAGAAGAAGATAAAAATAAGAATTATGAGGAAGCTCTTCGACTGTATGAGCATGCCGTGGAATATTTTTTACATTCTCTTAAATGTAAGTAATTTTTTATCGTTGTAGCTTTTAAATTTCTTCTGCTTATGCCTTAGAAATCAGTAACGCCTATCATTGTATATAACTAGTTAAGTAACCGTTTCTTGCTATAATATTCTGAGATATAACGCTAACTTAATTCATGTTATAAATCAATTTTACTGTTGATGTTGAAGATCTATAGTCACGGAATTGGTGACTTTTGAAGTTAAAATAATATTCTTCAATATTTATTTATACATGAACTTGAGATCTTTCTGTATATTTAGAAGATAGTATATTAATGTTATCTTTTCATAATCAGATGATGACGAGAAATGATATTTCGATTTTTTTCTTAACTCAGAAATTAAAAAATATTTCTTAATTTACTTTTACACCAAAATAATAATACTTGAATTTCACAATGTGTAAAAAATGGGAAAAGAAAAAGATCTTAAATGAATTAATGTTTCTTAGTTTATTCGCAATTTAGAAAATCTGTAATGTCGATAATAACGCTCCCGGCATCATCATAATTGTAAAATTATGTGATTTTGTTATAAATAGAAAAAGAATCATATTTTTAATGTTTTACTAATATTCAAATCTTATGCTTTCATAGTATAAACCAGGGTGTATAATATAAAAGAATCGCATAATTATTTAATTAAACAGAATTATTTATAATACTTGAAGTATATAAGTATAAATAGAGCTATTACATGCAATAGTATTGCTTCATATTATATAATTTAATTTCAAGTAAGATTTTGCTTAATTAAACTAATATATTTACCTAATTTAATTAATTGTTTAATTTAAGCAAAATATAGTAATGTATATCTATGGCTAAAAGGTAAAACCATATAACATGGTTTTTGAAAAAAATTAAGTATTCGTTGTATTTTTTAATCGTTTTTGGTTTACTTTTAAAACTAATGGAAGGTAGTTATTTCACACACATACACATATGTTGCTCATATAGTTTTCAGATTAAAAAATTTTTCTTGACTCTCAATTTTATATATGACCTAACAATTTCTGAAATAAATTATTTCTAAATTCCTCGAGGAAAATCTTTCTGCCTCATAATGATTACTTCTACAATGAATTTGCTAAAATTTCATTTTATGAGATTCATAGATTTGCTGAATAGTCATTTGTTTATTGGAATTACTCTTAAGTTTGCTATGAAAGATCTAATAAAACCTAATAAAAAGAATTTTGTCAGATTATCATCAAAATTAACTTATAAAAATAAACATAAATCATAAATTTATAAAAAAAATTACATTGTAAAATTGTATAAAAAATTATTATTTTTGCCAGACGAAGCTCAAGGAGAACGAGCAAAGGAAAGTATTCGAGGAAAGTGTTCACAATATTTAGATCGTGCTGAAAAAGTAAAGGCCTATCTGAAAAAGGGAAAAAAGAAACCCGTTAAAGCAGGAGAAGATTCATCCAAGAGCGATGATAAGAAAAGTGACAGTGGAGACAGTGATACCGATAGTGATCCAGAAAAAAAGAAATTGCAAAGCAAATTGGAAGGCGCTATTATTATTGAAAAACCAAACGTTAAATGGAGCGACGTAGCTGGATTAGACGGCGCGAAAGAAGCTCTAAAAGAAGCTGTTATTTTGCCGATACGATTCCCTCACCTCTTTACAGGAAAACGTATTCCTTGGAAAGGAATTCTTTTATTTGGGGTAATTGATAAATCTGACTATTAAATATTTTATTTCTAAAAATAGTAAGTATATATATTATATAAATTTATATTACTTTTATATAACATTTCCTTTGTTATATTCAGCCTCCAGGTACCGGTAAATCTTATTTAGCTAAAGCAGTTGCTACAGAAGCTGATAATTCAACATTCTTTTCCGTTTCCTCTTCCGATTTGGTAAGCAAATGGTTGGGTGAATCTGAAAAACTTGTAAAAAATTTGTTCGAGCTTGCACGTCAGCATAAACCCAGCATTATTTTTATTGATGAAGTAGATTCACTCTGTTCATCTCGATCAGATAATGAATCTGAATCAGCTAGACGAATAAAAACAGAATTCCTTGTACAAATGCAAGGTACTTATACTTTATTAATATAAATTTTATGCTTTATTCTTTTTCAGTTAAAATATACAATTTGCATATATATTATTGAACAAATCTTATATTTCTCATGAATTATTTATGGAATAATTTGTTACAAGGATTATATTTGATTTTAAATATTTTTAAATAATAAAATAATTGTAAGTAAAATTACAGGTGTTGGTTCAGATAATGATGGAATACTTGTTCTTGGAGCTACAAATATCCCGTGGGTTTTAGACTCAGCTATTCGTAGGAGATTTGAAAAACGAATTTACATCCCCCTGCCAGATGAGCAAGCCAGAGCAGTGATGTTTAAGCTTCATTTGGGTAATACATCTCATTGCCTAACAGAGGAAGATTTCCGAAAATTAGGCGCAGCCACAGAAGGTTATTCTGGTGCAGATATAAGCATAATAGGTAATTTATAATTCAACTTTTTAGTTTTTTATACTTTTCAAATCATTCTTCTATTATTTAGGCTTAAAGATATCAGTTAAAAATAATCAATTCTTTTATATTCTTGAGGCAAAAAAAAATTTTGTAATTACAGTCAGAGATGCTTTAATGCAACCTGTAAGACAGGTACAAACGGCAACGCATTTCAAACGTGTTCGAGGACCAGTTCCTCGAGACCCAAATACTATTGCTGACGATCTTCTTACTCCATGTTCTCCTGGTGATCCCGGAGCTATTGAAATGAGTTGGATGGAAGTAGACGGAGATAAATTATTTGAACCACCAGTTACTATGGTTCGTAACAATAATATATAATAATCATAATTATTATTGTTTGTGTCAAATACATTAAAAATAAGAATTAGCATCTCAATTAAAAGGAACTCAAATGTATCAAATATGTAATAATAATTATCATTTAAATATGTTTGTTTTTTTTAAATGCTGTTTTTGTTTCTTTTTATTAATTTTTTCTACCGTGGGTTATGAGAAAATTGTATGTAGATAAACTTTTTTTTATTTAATTCCATTATTTTTACATATTCCGAAACATTTATTTAAAAAGTTGTTACATATTTATAAATGTGTTTACTTGAGAAAACACATTTATGATCAGAAACATTGCAGTGCCTTTAATTGACTAATAATTTGTTTCAATATTGTTGCAACCTATAGTAAACATTTTTTCCCGAGAATACGTTTAAAATACTGATATACTTTTTCACTACAGTATTATAATTTAAATCAACTTATAGTTAACCAGTTATACTTGGACCATAATGTGGTTTGCATTATCCTTTTCATTTTGGTGTATTCTTTCCTCTCTCCGGGTAGATCCGATTTCTTAAGATTTGAAACAAGATATTTTAGTAGAACCCTTATTACGTGCAAGGATATACGA
>JABFPK010002140.1:0-10532 GCA_022817445.1 Habroteleia sp. ZL-2020
TTATTAACATAACTAATTTGAAGAAAATACTTATGTAAATATTATATTCACTTTAAAATGTATTTTTATCATATAAAATATAAAAATCAAAATCATAAATCTAATATAATAAGACATGCAAACAATTTTCTTTCTACTAATTGAATTCAAATTAAAAAGAGATGCAATAAAATAAGAAGATAGAATTTTTACAATGAAAGTCTAAACTATGGCATTTTATATAGTATATCCTTTATTTAAAAGTATTAATTTAATATATTCTTTCTTACACATTATATAAATATATTATAATAAAAAATTTCTTAAGACATAATGAGCTGAAATTTCTTACGTCTAAACATTAATTTCACTTTTTACATATCAATTACCTCTGAAGTTTACACAAATAAAGACAATTACATGAAAAATGAATAATTAATTTGTATTCGGAAAGACATTTATGTTTACAAGTTATATATTTGTATTAAAATTATAAATTTACAACTATCAGAGAATTATCTGCTTGTAGGTGGGCACTTGTAAGGGATGTTATCTTTACAGCAGAATTCTCGACCAGCTGAGAGATTCGTGTTTACCCATTCATTCTTGCAATTTTTGAAAAATAAGTAAGCCTGCGACAATTAAAAAGAAATATATGCTATCTTATTAAATAGGATTACTATTTTAAGTATGTGTTTTTATACAAACCTTTTCTTTATAACAATCTCGATCAATGCTACCACAAATAAGAGCGGCACAATATGGCAATTGTTTGGCTATCTAAAAAATAAAAAGCATTAAAATTATATTTATGATTAATTCTTGTACCAATATAAATGTTCATAATTATTTTTCTTTTATAATCTCTTCACGATTTTTAGTGGAGTAATATTTAAAACTATTTCTCTACGCGTAGTTTAAAAAAAAGAAATTACCATGTCTACACATTTGTTCATACAGATTTTATTTCCAACCGGTGTACAAGGTAGTTTCTCGGGATAATCATATTGAACGACCGCATTTCCTTTGGGTTGTTCAGTGCTTCGTCTGGTGAATTGACCAGTTAAAAATATGCCGCAGATACAACCGACATCTATCTCTTGTGGGACGTTTACATAAGTATACTTTGACGTTACATTATCAACGCATGCAGGATCAAACGTGGTTGCCTCTTCAACCACGTTCTCGAGACACACAGTCACAAATAAGGAACTAACGAACGAGAGTAAAAAGAACGTTCGCATTTTTACCTGAAAAATAATTGCATTCCAAGTTATTAGGATTATATTATCACTAATACACTACTATATTTAGTAAATAATTCCTACATTTATTGCATGTATATATGCAATATAACAATTAGATATAAAATATGTAAACATATAATTAATATTATTTAAACATTCTCGTAATAGTTTCCAATAGTATTTTCAAAGAAAATGAATAAAAACAAATTGCACTATAAAATCATTTTGTATCATTTTGTATTTCTATCTACATATATTACTATAAAAATAATTATGTAAACATGAAACATTGTCATGGATCGATGATTGCAGTAATTTGGTTATACAGGGACATAAATAATACTAATAGCATTAAAATTTGTTATTTACATTTGCATGTTTCAATCTTTTATATTTAGTTTATAAGAATATTCTAGTCATAAATTATAAAATATACATTATGTAGACTTAACATTATAATTGTTAAAAAAACAAATGTTTTAGGTGTTTTTATTTTAAGAAAAAGTAAATATTATATTTGATATCATTTTTAAATACTTATGTTTAGATTGTATAAAATGTTTATATAATCTTAATGATCGTATAAAATAATTTTTAATGTTGTATTAAAAACAATTTTTGAATTTAAACAAAGGATATATAGAATTATTAGACCCTTAATTAAATATTAACTTTCATAATATCTTTGTAATGTATTGGATTAAATGATCAATTATAGTACTTCCTGTAACCTAAGATAAAGGGTACAACTATGTTGACGTTTAGATTAAAATATTGTCTTATAGATTTTAATAATGGATTTTTATTTATGAACCAAGTATACAATCTATTTTCCTTAAGTTATTGAGCATATATTTGTATTATAATTTTATGTTTGAATTAATAATTTTAAATTAAATTAAAATTATAATTTTACAGATTAATTCTATTTCACAATATTAAAATACAAAATTCTTTTTTTATATTTTTTTTTGTACAAATTACTTTTAATAAACAGAATTCTAATATTATTTAGTTACTCATTATAGTGTGTATCTTTTTAAAAATTTAAAATATACTGATCATACATTATTATTGCATATATATATAAATAATTATAGTGTTTTATAATTTAAAAATATTTATATTAAATTGATAGATACTTTGACATATGCTTTCTTAAAATAAATATAACAGGTAACATACAATTTATTTTAAATAACAAATCATTATAACAATTCTGGCATATATTATTGAATTTAATATTATATTACAATTTTTTCTATTGCTGTGCTCACTATATAATTTTAAAATATAATATAATAAAATATATTTCATACCTAAAACACACCTCGACCTCCACGACGTTTAAAACTTGCTTCTTCACCTTCCAAAATAAAACTACGCCTCATAAAGTCATCCTACCTCGAAAGTTCATTATAAGTATTGCTTACCACGCGAAATTCTGATCGTGATTACTACATTCTTACACGTAACCTACTTACATCCTCCTTGATAAAACAAATTAAAATAAAAATCATATATAAACAAAACTTAAGAATCTCCCCTCCGCTTTCGATGACGCAATCAGTCCGCGAAACCGAACTTTTTAAGTGTCTCGCTATTTTTTATCAATTTAGCTTCACCTTCCAAAACTACTCGGTCAGAATTCGCGATGCAAGTGTATTTACACTTTATTATTTTGCGAACCGAAATGACCTCCACCGATACTTCGATTGTGTCTCCAACGTAACATGGTTTCGGGTATTTGAGAATTTGCTCGGTCACAATTGTTCCCGGACCAGGTAATTTCATTCCCAAAACTCCCGAGATTAAACCATTTAAAAACGCGCCATGTACTACATTCTTTGGAGTTGTAAAGTGCACTGGATTATAATCTTTCGTGAGCCGAGCAAAGTCAGATACATCTTCTTCGGTAACTGTTCTCGATACAGATACTCGATCTCCAATTTTAAAATTCGTTACTGGCTCGCATTTTTCCACCTCGAGCGGCTGCTTCGTGCAGCGATTTCGTGCAAAATTCAAACGCATTTGACACATGCGCGATTTCAATTCCCGTAGAACCATTTTTTCAAACCGTTTTATTTAGAAATATTGATATTATTTTATTTAGAATTATTTATTATAATCTATTAAATATTTGTGAATGTGAGTATATAGTAATATAATATAATGAAATATAATTATAACTTTGATGATTATAATTACTCTAGTGATTCAAAAAATACAACTATTTATATTTTGTTTTATTTTTTTGTTTAGTATATTATATTTTATTTGTAATTAAATTTAATTGTTAAATGATGACAATGCGGAGTTATTTGCACTTTGCAATTGCGAGTTATCGCAATAATCATTAAGAAATATTTCGGCCAAATTGCTGATTCGTTTATTACTGCTTGTCGCGAATTTGAGCATGCAATTGACTATCGGTGACGAAATGATCAATGCTTTCGAGGCCGGGCTTATTAAGAAGATAAGAATTGTAATAGACGACAGGACGGTGTCTTCGTCAGAAGATAACAGGAGGGATGAAATAAGTGGTATTCCTTGATTCCTGAGAATATATTCTTTACACTCGGCTTCTGAAAATTAAAATAATTTCATTAAAATAATTTTCAGTATATTACTCATTATATATTTTTTATAATTAAATACAAATTGCACATTTACTTCAAAGAAAATATTATTAATTAATCAATACCAATAAAACTTATCAACTTACCTAAACAAATATTACAAAGTCCACCTGCTGCAAATCTTACGAGTTTTATGTTTTCCTCGGATAAGGCATGCAAAAATAAGTCAATTACATGCAATTCCTTCAGATAATCATAATTGACAGGATCATATGCAAAGTTTGCCAAATTTGCAAGTACTTGTTCCTTAGCGTCTGTGGAAAGTAATTTTATCATTAAATTAAATGTAAATATATATAATCTAAGTTGAATATGATAATTTGTATTTGAGTTAATATGATTAATAAAACGAAGTACAACAATTCTTAAATATATAGTGATAAAGGAATATTTTATTAATGAAAATCTAAAACAAATACGATATCAATCTAAATTTAATATTGAATCACTATTAATGGAAAGCTTCAAAATTTCAGAATGTATATTCAATTTAAATTAAATTCATATTGATTTCATATTTATTTTAAACTTTCTAATAATATAAATTTGACATTGGGTGTAAGTTGGTGTTTCGTTAAGAATACGTTTTAAATTAATAATTAAAATATAATTCACAATAAAGTAAAAGAGTACAGTTAATCACAATGATTTCATTTATTTTTAAAACCTTATTTATACTTTAATATAAAATAATACATACTTTGTTTTATTTCCCTTTTAAATAAACTTGAACGAATAAGATGTATATCACGTTACAAATTAATGATTTCATTGAAGAGGTAAACTTAACACTGACATTTCAGTGCTTATAAATAAAAAGCATTAAAACAACCCCTCTGCTATAACTCTTTAACTAATCAATATATAAGTACATTGATTAAATTAAATACCAAAAATTTATAATATGAAATTTTAAAATATTAATAAGTATTTGGTTTTATATTATGTACTTAAAGGGACCATCCAGTGATTTGTATCCAAAAATCGACTGTTTTATATTTATAAAACTTTGTATTATTAATTAATTATTTAATAATAAAATTTGTAATATAATATTATTACAAATTTCATTAGTTATTAACAAAAATTTGTTTTATTGTAATAATTTTTTTAAATAAATTGATTTTTAGTTTTTATTCATGAATAGCTATTTGTAAATACTATGTATAACTATTTACAGATACTATTTACAAATATAATTAATTAATAATGCATATTGTTTATTTTATTTAAGCAAGTGATCTTATTTATTTAGCATTTTAATTCTATGTAATATTTTATTATAGTATGTTTTAATTTTGGTAATTATACTTAATAATCAAATGACTTGATAATGTTTTATATAGAATAAATATTAATATTATTATATTATATCTAATGATTTTTTTTAAAGTACAAATAGAGAATAATTATTCTATACAGGCAAAGCAATTTGATTTTAAATTTGCATGGATTACAATTTTCCATATAGATTCAATCCAAATTCCATGTATTTCTATTTTCCTGTAAAATATTTATATCATTCTAAAAATTATTTTCTTATTATATTAAAGGTCATATTAAAATATTCTTTTACCAATAAAACTTACTTTTAATTTAAAAAATAATTAAAAGTGCAAAACGTGATAACACCAATCTTATACATAATTAAATTCTATTTAATTGTGAAATATAGTATTCAAAATTGAAATACAATTCGTTATGTTTACCCTTTGATTTCGTCGTGTTGTACTCTTTAATTAACGACTTCAGAAAGTCATAACGACCAATTCCATGTTTTCCAGTACGTTGAATCAGCTGTTGTTTTCGAGAAAACATTTCTGAAACTTCTGTAGGCCGCAGTTAACCTTCAATGCCGACCACATCATTCCATTTGACACGAATTGTTATGGAGTGATATTAATTACGAAATGAGCGAGTTAATTTCCACGTTTATTACACTGTTTCAGGATCGTTTGCACAAATTTCCGAGTATTGTCAAATATCGTTTACAAAAACATATCGTTGTATAGATATTAACTCGACGAATCGACTGGAAAAATCAGTAAATATGAAAATATTGTCGGTTGATGCTGCCACCTGGAACTTATGGCGCGAAAAATAGTTAATTTTAAATCAAAGAAACCATTTGCGACGGAGTCACATATTTTTGAATGTTTTAAAATAAAAAAATTATTTATTTACAAAATTTTTAATGAAGAAAATATATAAAACCGCTCTTTAAACACCGAGAAAAGGTCGAAATGAAAACTATATTATTTATAAATCAACAAAGTTAAAATATTTGGTAGCAGTATTAAAAAAAATTTTTGCAATTTTAAATTTTTTAATAATTATATATGTCATTTTTTTACATTGATTAATGTTTTATATTTATTAGAAACGTTCTATTGAATTCTATTTGTTTCAATGATCAAATGTTTTAAGAAGGTCGTAAGAACTGTTCGAATTAGGATGTGTCATTTGTTAATCGTATTTAAAGTATTTTACGTAAGCATAAATATGTCGCAAAAGGTGTCAATTAATGCGAATGTCCTACATTTAGGCAAGAAAGCGGCGAGTAATACATAATCTTATCTTATTAACATCACTTGATCTCTTGACTATTAACTTCATTTTCGCATTTTAATTGTATAAACTACGTAAATAACCATACTTTTGTGTTGAATTTGTGAAGATTTGGCAGAGGAAATGAAAATTCTGAACTAGACCTTAAGCTACATTTCAGAGTAGGGTTTTTGGAGTCTTAATTGATAGCACTGAGTGCTTTAGATTTGATAATGCTAATGTAAGGAACGTTGCAATTATCTTCTAATAAATATGAATTATGTTAAATGTTACAAAAATTTTAATTTATGAACTTTGCACTTCTGATAGAGATATAACACGATGCAAATTATTTTCAATTACTAATCTTTTGCAATTCATTTAAATTATATACAGATGTTTTAAAAACATTTGAAAGAAGAAAAATTATTTAAAGTTAAAAAATTGTTTACTTAAATTTAAAATATTTTTAACAATTCGATGCTTTTTGTGCAAATTGAAAATATTTTTTTAAATTATGATATAAGTTACTTTTTAGTCAGCATAAATTCATTTTTTTACGTAATCTTGCTAGACTATAATTTTTATCGTTCTACGAGGTAAATTGCTCGTTGAAAACACCTTATTTGCGAAACGCGACATTTTTAATGATCGTGTTCCAAAAATTTTAAAATACTTCGTTATATAAAACATTCCAAAGGTATTTCATATAAAGTGCTCTACAATAAAATATATGCGTAGCTTTTGTTTTTCTAATCAATCGAATTATAATTTGATTCAACTTGTAATTTGTTGAACTAGCAAAAGCTCCAGCAAAATCAAGAACTCTTTCCCAATCGTCTTCATTTACATTACTTTTGTTACAATCCACATTCCCAAGCATGGAAAATTCTTATATGTTTACATCGGAGTTCTTCGTCTGATTCCAAAGCCTTTTTGCTCTTCTACTGTCACTCTTCTCCACCAAGTGTCATTCAACAAGAAAGAAATCCCCATAACTCAGCAATGAGTGTTCTCCCCTCGAGCAACCTCCGCGATCCTAATTTATTAAGTTCAAGTTCTTGGTTCCACTACCAAGTAAAGAAGAAAATAAAAGGAGAGTAAGTAAAAAAAAAAGGCGAAACGCCTCCTCGTATTACTGTGCCTGATACGATCCACTCGGTAATTTGCTGCGCACACAGTCGCAGATGCCTCGTAGGGAAATGACTGAGAAAACAAGACACCGTCCATTGTTGCCGCACGGGCCCTCTGCTTTACCCCTTTGATCTCTTCATTCATAGAGTCCCTCGATTCCGGGCTCGTGGGTGGACTATATAAATGCAATTGTCCCTCGCGAGGTTCCTCAGTCGCTCGTCAAGACAATGCATTGACCTTGCACTTTGCGCGAATCCCGACGTGCCAGCAGAGTAATAGTGCAGTGGACCGTTTTTGGGGGGTCAGAGGTCTTTGCTTCGCGAAGGAACCACAGCTCGTGCACCATGATTGTTTGTTGTCTGGCCCAGACGATGGTTTTTCTCTTCGTCCTCCCCAAGTGCTTCGCTCAGTTCGAAACTCCACCGCACATTATCATTTTCATGGCCGATGACTTGGTGAGCAGGACTCCAAAATGGGCTATTGTTTTAAACAATCAGGTTTAATAAATACAGGATCTGGTGCCTTCAATTTTGTTGCAAATTTTCTGTAATCTTCCTATTAACGGACTAGTGAGATGTCTTATTTCGATGGAAAAAGGAGATTGCAGTGTCTATTGATATGTTTTCCTCAAAATATTTTATTTTACAATATTGCTTTTGGATTTTGAGAAAAAATGTATCCAATGATATAATTGGTCTTGCGTCCGTGATAGGTTTTGGTTTGCTTTAAATAAAATGTTTTCTGTTTTTCTCTATCAAGTGTTATTTCAAACGAATTTCGAAATTTGAACTTGGGCATCGCACCTGTTTAATTTAAAATACATATATAATTCGCAATTCAAAATCCAAATTCTGTTAAGTTGAAATTGAAAATTTGATTTGATGTTTTCGTAGTAGAATTAAAGGAAAATTTATTATTCACTATTCCGTACTGAGATTTAGAGACTGATTTGAATACAGAATTCGCTTAAATTGGTACATTAAATTTTACAAAATCTGTTAGATTAATTGCTTTTTAAGGGCATGTATATTCGCCTCTCTTTCTGATTAATTCTTCGCAATGAACGCATGGCTTAGTTAAGATAATTACAATGTCTCGCGTACATTTTACGCCTCCGCACATGTGGAGGATGTTGTCAATGCTGACTCACGAGTCCACCAAACAAATGAAATGACCGCGACGTTAATTCGGCCGTCGATTGTTTTTTTTCTTTGTGAAATTCGATACCCTCTTGTTTTTCTGTTCTTGTTGATGACGAGCACCGGATCTTGCGTTTCAGGGATGGAACGATGTGGGATTTCATGGTTCAAACCAGATACCAACCCCGAACATCGATGCTTTGGCGTATAATGGCATTATTTTAAACAAGCATTACGTTCTTCCTTCTTGTACGCCCTCGAGAGCAGCGTTTCTCACGGGAATGTATCCTATGCGAATGGGTAACTTGAATAATTATTATATATTTATTAAACATACAATATATTTTCCAACATATATCTTCTATTAAAATATGTTTGTTGCACTTGTTCC
The DNA here is from genome assembly GCA_022817445.1 of Habroteleia sp. ZL-2020. Lineage (NCBI taxonomy): Eukaryota > Metazoa > Arthropoda > Insecta > Hymenoptera > Scelionidae > Habroteleia > Habroteleia sp. ZL-2020. The sequence goes on from JABFPK010002140.1 coordinate 9,077, forward strand.
TTTTATAATTTTATGACCTTTCCATTGCATGATAACTTTTTTATCATAACTTATTTCTCTGACTCGATTATAATTATGACTACGTATATGTCGTACAAATTATTGACTCTGTGAAAAATTTGTGAAATTACAAAATACGAGCTGCAACGAATAATGTAAATATTTGAACGATATTTTGTAAAAAACTAGCAAAGATCCAAACAATAAGTAAATATCCCCAGGTGAAAATTCTTATACTCAATTGACATTCATAAACGGTGAAGTCTATTCCCGGTATTGACAAACGACTGTCGATAGATAGTACTATTTCAATACTGATTTGTTATTTTTCCCGATTAACTACCAGAGTTTATTTTAACAACTCATGTGCCAGTATTAAGAATTAAGACTCAATATTTCCAAAATAACTGAATAAAGACTTTAATATAGAATTAATAGATTTGAAAAGTAACATCGTTATTACCTGTAAATATGATTATGAAATATTAATTTATAAATAATTAACCTTTCTTTTTTTAAGATAAAATTGATAACTATACATTTATAGATAATGATCTTGCCGAGATAAAATAGGTAAGGTTAATAAAAATACACTGCCATTATCGAGTTTTCTCTAGAAGCGTATTACTTACAAAATCCGCAAGGGGGAAGAAAGTCTTTCTTTCTCACAACCTGATTAGGAAAATTTATAAAAAGAGATGCTTTGTGAGGAAGAATTTAGTTAAAAGCAAGAAACGTTATAATAAACATTAACAACTGGGATGGTGGCCGAGTTGCTTCTGCGGTCAGAAGCAAACTGTAGAAGTTCAAAAACAAAAATCAATTTTTAAAACAAATACACTTCTAAATTTTATAATAAGAAATAAATAAGCATAAACTCAATTTTAGCTAGAACTCCTAACCTAGATTACATATATTTTTAAATTAATAATAACTCAGTACTGCACCAATAATAATTACTCAATACTGACCAGTCAGTAGTGGACCAGTGCTGAGCCACTCAAAAATATCCATCTGGGTCTTAGGGATCAATTTTCCTATACAGAATTTTTTATCCAGAAAGTATTTATGTAACAATATTTATGCATAACAGTGTATAATATATAAGCCATATATAAAAACTTCTGTATTTTATTAGGCAACCAAATTCAAAATAATTACATTTATTTATATAATTAAAATTTGAAATGTAATAAAATGCATACCAATTTTTCAATTGTTCAGTTAATAATATTTAAATGATATCTATGTGCGTGTAGTACATACACTGAGAAAACAGAATTATACAAATTACTATCTTTACTAGTACAGTGTGGATATACTTTCAAAAAATAAAGAATTACTATCTGAGATAGTAAAATATGAATGCTTTCCTGTTTCAATGTACTAGTATATGAATTCATTTTATTATCCAAAATAGAATTTTTTTATATTGTTTAAAGTATATCCTCGGTGT
>JABFPK010002141.1:0-10530 GCA_022817445.1 Habroteleia sp. ZL-2020
AAATAAAGAATTACTATCTGAGATAGTAAAATATGAATGCTTTCCTGTTTCAATGTACCAGTATATGAATTCATTTTATTATCAAAAATAGTACTTTTTTATATTGTATAAAGTATATCCTCGGTGTGCTAGCTAAAATAGTCATTTATATAATTTATTTCTCTCCGTGTAAGTAACACAATTAATTCTTCTGAATAATACAAATTAACTGTCGAAACGAACAAGTTTGTTAGTGTATCAGTTTATATTGTTCATAGCTAAACACAAATCTAATTAAACATTTTGTAATACAAATCGTTTACGAAACTTCCTTCGTGTTAAAATCATCGAGTCTTTGGACAACGTTGCATTTTTTTTGTGGGATTGTACCGATTACGTTGCACCATTAGGCTCTTTGCACCTACGCGCTTCAAATTCAACATGTCGTGCTAATTCGTCACGTATTTACTCATTGCAACGTACTTTAATGCTCGTATGTACTTGGGAATTGCCTTTGGTTGCATAAAGTCTCGTGAGCGTTCAAATAACGATTTTCTCATGATCGTACAAACAATTTCCATTTGAATTACGTCGAACAGCTCGTTTTCCTTTGAAGCTGATTTTCATTAATGCGATTCAGTTTCAATTTTAAAAGCAATATTTTTGGTTCATTTATTTTGCATGTAAAGAATTTTTAAACGCTAAAATTTACATTCAAATTTAAACGATACACAATGATCAATAAAACGTAACATGACATATATAATACAAAAATTACAACAAATACATAATTTATTTAACAATAAAACTTTCTAAATTACGAACTGTAACAACTAACATGTTCATTATTCGTATTTCGTATAGTAATGTTACCCAAGTAAATTATCATCAAATTAGAATGTTAGTACTTTAACGATACATTGTAGGGAGATTATATGAAGTTAAAAGTTGATGATTGGTCACATATGACGTAATACAATGCGTGCGCAAGTCAGCAAGATCCGCCTACCATTAGAGCGCCAATAGCAATTGGCTTAGTTGAAATATGTATTTATTTTGTTTATTTATGTTTATTAATTTAAAAGCACATAAATAATAATAAAATAAAATATATTGCAATTAAATGTCCATTCATTTTGTTACAACATGTAAAATGTGAATCATTTTGAATTTAATATTTCGTATATAAATTGATTTGTTTCACAACCCATTAATATGAGTGACTTTCTTTTCGATTGTAAAAAGTTAACATCCCGAGACGATGCGGTCTTTTTGGCCCGTGGTTCATATGTGGAGGAATGTCTTTATGCGCGCAGGCGTGGGTAAAAAATGCGCATACATACATTTCTCGTGGATAATGAGATAGTCAGAGAAATAAAATGAAGGGACGTATTGGCGTGGCTCGAATGCATCGACTTTTTTAGTTTAGATGCAGAGAGAATGGCACGAGGAGCGCGTGCCGACCGGTTTGGCTTGTGCGCGCACTTACTACTAACGTTTGGCTCTTGGTAGTCGTCAATTTATTTACGGCGTAGTCCGATACCAAGTACAATACCGATTTATTTACACTTTTGTCAACGTGTATAACCAGTATGCTTAAATTGTCTGGTGCCGTTTATTAAGTCGGATTTATTTCGCTTTAATAAGTTACAAATTCATTTGCGCCTGATGAATAATGGATCAGGTTTTTTTGCACGATCTTCGATAAATGGCGATCACTTTCTGATTGCTTTTGATTTAAAGAAACGTTTATGTCATATGACAGAAAATTACTTTTTAATTCCGATCGTGATTATAATTGATTGCAATGAAAAGAATTACTGTAGATAAATTATTTTAATCATGTTTAAATTAAAGAGAAAAAATAAAATTTTTTCCCGATTTTAATATAATGTCTAAATATATTATATATACATTTAACGCTAAACTATCTTTTGATAAACTAAAACTGATCATATATATATATATCGTACGAGGAGATTTTTTGTTTAATTTTTGACATTTGTAAAATATAAAAGTTATTTTTGAAATTCTTTTCGACAAATTTGAGCAAATAAGGAAGTTTAAAATATTTTCGAAAGGCAAATGTCAATACAGAATTATTAGAATTCGGAAGGCGAAGCACGTTGAACAGGATATGTGCTAACAAAACGACTCGAGAAAATAGTCGAAGGCGCGCGGAATATAGTAATTTAGAGATCGGCAATACTTAGCTAGCGGCGTGGTAACGTCAATTACGTCGCTCTGTTTGGAAACCACGAATCGCGTTTCCTTTTCGTGAACCTTTTCTTCGCGTCAATAAGATCATGCGCGAATGCGCGACCGTAGCGTAAATCTTTACTGCCCGGTGGCATTGTGTGTCCACCTCGCCGATAACCAAATACGCGTACGTATTCTCTCGTATGCGTTATTTATGCACTCTTTGTGCAAGTGCGCTGAATGCGCCGCTTTCGCGAAATTTTATTTTCGAAGTAACTCGTTTAAGTGACAAACGCAATCCTCAAAAAATACTCCAAACCTTATTATAATTACCATTTTGAAACTGTTAATGATGATTTAGAATGGTTTTAAAATTATTGTTTATATATGGAAGTTTATCTTAGATTTGAACAATTGTTTTTTGAATAAAGTAATATGGTATTTTGTTAGTTTTGATTATATTTACTTCAAAAAATTGTGTATTAAATTCATCATAATTGCTTCAGTTTACCGACGAGTGATTTAACTACAATGGAGAGTTGAATACAAAATTTAAGGTTGGTTAATTCAACCATTTTTGCATTTATCTGGATTACAATTCTTTGAGTTAAGTATCTTGTATAAACACATTTATGTATTGTAATTATGGTAATGTATTTCTGTGAATAATATATGTTTGAACAGATTCTAATCAATATACATTTTGTATCTGGAACATCTAGATAATTATTTATGTTTACGAAATATTACGAACTAAAGCTGACGAAAAGTATTTCAAAAGATAATAAATTGAAGAATCATCGTACAGTTCATGCAATTGTCTCGTATATTGAAAGTTCAACGCAATAAAGTTAAAAACCTAATCTTTGAGGTGAAAACACAATTTAATCTTGCTGTTTTATCACAAATAATCGATAGTTGTGGTAGGTATTTGACAGAATAGGTATTGTTTCAGATGAGTTTGCTAACTGTAAACTTTGTTTTTCGTTCAACAAAATGAACAATTACTTTGATAATAATATTGCAAGTCTTATATAAAAACTATTAAATTTTACCAACCGGATTTTATATAACTATGATTACTTTTTTCATTCTATGGTATTGTTTTTAAGGTAGTATATCGACTTTCTCGGTAAAAGCTATTGTTATAATTCTACAATGTTTGAACATTGTTTACTTTATATTATTTATAAATATTTTCTTATTTTATTATTACAGTTATTTTTGATGAAATTTTGATCCAAAAGTCGACCGTCTGAAATTGAGAATTTGTATTGTATTTTGTATATGTTATTATATATTTTATATTATAAACGTTATTCATTCTAGAATATATATTACTTTAGAACAAGATCCTGAAAAATATGACGCATAGATTGTAGCTGTCTACGTAATTCGACTAGACTCGTGAAGGCACACCCGACACGCGCCAATGCATGTCTTGCTCCATTTCATCCTTACCTATTGCAACCACTTGCTCACCTACTTAAGCCGCGAGACGGAAATTCTGACCTCGTGCAAGATGACTATTCTTCGCCACGTCTCTGCAAAGTTACTCACCAGACCTCGTCAGACAACTGAAACCTCGCCCTTTCCGGATTCTCTTGACGCGAAATTTCTCTAAGCTCGTTGGGGACAAACTTACTCAGGTAAAAATTGTATGTAGGTGTCATATAAGTGGCTTATATATCCTGCATACAAAATGCAGCATATATGTGGTATATAAGACGTCATATATGTTACATATATGTCACTTATATGTGATATAACATAACATATATGAGGCATATATGTCACATATATGCTGAATTTCAATTACGTACTCTTACCATATATGCGTCATATATGCCACATGTTGCATTGTTTACATATATGTGGTATTAGAATGCTTACCATATATGTTGGTACCATATATGTTTACATTTATGGTATATGCAGAATAGCAATTGCAAAGATTTTTCTTAGTGTATATGCTATCTTATACCATGCATATGACATCAATTACAATATATAACTCCCTCATGTGTATCAATACACATTATATGCAGGAGATATAAATTACATCATATAAGTCCCTTATATGTTTCAATTCACATATATGGGACATATAAGATATAATATGTGCTTTACATAAATGTCACCGCATATAAATTCACCAAAATGACATATGAGACATATATGAGGTCATATATGTAACATATCAGTCTTCTGAAAACATATATGTCATATATAAGTGACATGCCGCATATCTGCCCCTTATATAAATTCTTTCCCTGGGTAAGTAAACTCCGAGTTCATAACCATCAATCTTGAACGATTCCGATAAATTAATCTACATCTAAAATACCACACATTTTATAAAAGTTTAATCATATTTCAGATATTAATCAGAAATTAAAAAGGAAATATATATTTCAATATTTTTTTTTCAAATAATTTTAACGGAAATTTGATTTTGTATTTGTTCTCTCTCCATTAACTTCAAAATGTTATACCAAATTTTATAATTATAATTAAACTATTCACAAAAATTATTTGGCAAAAGGGAAAGAGTCGATTTCTGATTTAATATTGAAAGTTGCTGCTCGTTGAAAATTTAATTTGGCTATAGCGAATAAGAAAAACGGTGCGGCCCGTATTATAATTCTCCGGTGATTTATGGTCCATCGGGAAGAGGGAAACAAAATATTTGCGGCTGAAGCTCTCGGCTCTTGGTTCCGCTTCATAAATAATTTCGGTCCGCGAGAGACTCGTCAGCCGCAGGCTCTGCGCTGCGGGCGCTGAGTTCTAATTACGGCAACTGCAGAGCGTGTCTGCAGTTGCCTTCGGCGAGCCTTCGGGCCTTTTTGCAGTTCCCTTTTCCTCTGTATCCCTTCGACGCAAGGATGCTGCCGCCTAGCCGATCCAGCAACTTTTCGCGTCGGCGAACATCTTTCTTCAACTGCTTGACTCTTCTTCTGATCCTAAACGGCTTACGCACGAAAGACATTAAAAGAACTCGGCGGTGTAGGAATCCTCGATGCAAATGACGAACTTGCTTCACAAGGACGAATTTTATTTAATCCAATTTCTCTTCTTAAACGTTTGTTTAATGAATTGGATTGGGGTATCGATGTTTCAATGACTTGGTTCGTGTCTACTATTTTTAGACTGAGGGAAACGAAGTAAAAAAATGTTGAAGTAGTAAACAAAATAATTTTATGATAATTTCAGTGTTTATAATATTATATTATAAATTTTTCACGCTTACATTTTTGAGAATAAATATATATTCTGTTTAAACTATAGCAAAATTTCTATTAATTTCATTTAAATTAAATGTTTTAAAAAGTGTTTTAATCCATTGTTAAATAAAACTCTAATAGAGATGTGAATATCGTGGTGTTCATAGCTGTACAGCAACGGCATGAATAACCGTCTATAATCAAAATTCAACCGAATTAAAAAATATGAATATGTAAACTGCTAACATGAGTTAATTCGTTTATTTTACGGAGCATTGTAACGTCGGAGTTAATCTAGTATCAAAAAGCGCTCCGTTATAAAAATCAATGACATGCGAAATAAAATCTCGACTTTGCGTTTCATTTTTGAGTGACGCATATCAAGCAATTATCCGTTCATTTGTAATAACGAAGATGGCCATTTGTAAAATCAAGCAAATTAGTTGAACAATTATTTGCTGTGGTTTTATTACATTTTAATTCATGATTATTTTGAATATACAAAATTAAAAAAAAAAAATTTTTGTGTGAAACTGATGCAAATTTAAACCCAACTCATACTCTTAAATAAAATTGTTTTGAAAAAAACTTGCATGATATGTATGCATGCTTTCCTATTATATTTGAAATTTTCATAACTATATCATAAGCAAGTTGACGGTGGAAAAAATAAGGAGATTTATTTGCATTGCGTGTACGGTGCTAAACTTCCTAGCCTCTTTCGATTTATGCTGCGCTGTTTCTGCCTCGTTAAGGGCGCTTATCTCAATTAATTATTACCCAGATACATGCGTATAGCGACAAAAGTTTGCGGCATTCATAAATCGCGCGAGACCACGATATGTGCCGAGTGTAATCGCGTTGCGGGCGCCGCTTTTTCACATACTGACGGATCTTCGAAACGCTCAGAAAAACGAGCCAGTTCTTGCAAGATGTTATTTATAATCAAAGGCGCGCTGTTGCTCAGATTTTTTGCGCCGAGTCGACTATTTGATAAAAGATAAAATGAACCATAAAACACGATTACATGCGAGAAAGTCTTGTCAGCCAATGTTTCTACATGGCCTCGTTTAATTATGGATGGTTGAATGTCAAATTTCTTTTAAATCTATTCAGATTTCTGACTTACTGTATTTATTAAATAATTTCAGTTTAACTTTTTTATAAAACAACGTCAGCGAAAACATTTATATGTTTTATTATAAATTTACACATATAAAATTAATTTATAAGTTTTATAAATGAGGATAGGGTTATAAAAATGACAACCCTTTATCAACATTTCTATTAGTTTGTAAATATATTAACAATGAAAATTTGTGTAACAATGCCACTATATTTTTTACTTCCTAATATTAAATGCAATTCACATATAGGGTACCCATGTAGAAAAATCGGTGGTATGCCAAGAGTAACGAACGGGAAAGGGCATAAACAGTACTGGAGCACTTATTCTACAATTTAAACAGTACGTAATCTGTTGTTATTATATGTAGGCTGTCCTGTTATAAATATTAATAGCATTTAGAATACTTATTTTTTATTATATATTATATATTAGTATGATGATTTATCAAAATTATATTCCTATTGAAAATAAATAATAATAAAAATATATGAAATTTCAAAACAATTGTGATAATTAAAATACTTAAAAATTTAAGAAAATTTAAAAAAATTGAAAAGTTATGAAGTTTATAAAAATGTTGTAAAATTTAAACAACTTTTAATAATGTGGAGAATTTGAAAACAAATTAAAAATAAAACTTCGGTATAATTTATATATTATTAATTTCTACCACCTAAATTAAAGTTTCCAAATTTTTGTTTGTTTAAAGATATGATTATTATGTGATGAAAGATTTATTATTAGAAAACAAACTTTGATACCATTGGTTACATGATTAGGCCAAGGGTTCTCAGACGATCGGACGAGTACTAGATCATGCTAAAATGCAACCGTTCGCCGCACGCTTGGCTCAGTGCAAATTGATGCCCCCAATTGCTTTGTAATAATAAATCTAATAAAATAATAAATAAATAATCAAGTTTTTAAATAAACGAAAATTGGAAAACTTTAATTCAGGTGGTAAAAATTAATAGATAAATTATAAAGAAGTTTTATTTTTATTTTTTTTCAAATTTTCCATATTTTTAAAATTTATTATTTAAATTTTTCAAAATTTTTATAATCTTCAGCACTTTTTAAATTTTTTAAATTTTCTAAATTTTTATTATTGTTTATTTTCAACACGAACATAATTTTATAAACTATAATGATTAATATATAATATATAATGAGAATAAATATGTAATAAGAAATAAATATTCTATATTTTATTATAATAGACATTATAACATCATAATCCATATATATAATAACAATAGATTAAATACTATTCGACTTGTGGAATAAGCGCTGGCGCAGTACTGGCGACCGGCATTTGTCAGCCAGTACTGTTTATTTCCTTGCCTGTTCGTTACAATTGGCATACCACGGATTTTTCTACATGAGTACCTTCCTATAAATATTATTTATATAATTTTTTCAGACCACTAACAGGAATATTATTGCTTAGAGTAAGTTTCCAGACTAAAATCAATAATGCGTAATAATTTTGAATAAAAATTGATTGCATATTTTACACTGCATCTTTTAAATTTATAATTTGAAAGGAATTAATTTTTAACAAAATATATTATTTCATTCATAATTAATATATTATATTAGACTTGCACCATCATTATTTACATTTTTAATTTCTAAAGAAGGAAATACTAATAACTAAAATGAAAAATTATTTGGTGTGATTCTTAAAAGTATGAGATATTACTATATTAAAATGATTAATTTATCATCAAATTATTCTAATTAATAATTACGTTATGACTACATATATACAGGGATGAGTCTAAGCAAGTAAAATACACGTATATTTCATGACTACTTAAAGCCACGTGATAGTAGTTTGACGTGCAATTAATAAGGTAGGACAGTACAATACCACGTATCTTGAATTGCTTTGAATCTAACAGTTACGCATAAAGTGTAAAATAGTTTTCAATTGTTGTTTAGTTAAAATATTATTATGCATTCATGAAGATACATATCAAATTTCTACTTTTGATTTTTATAATTTCAAAAAATTTGATGAAAAACAATTGATATTTATTCAAACGAGTTACGCCTTCAGCAATAATAGTATAATATATTACAATAACTTGCATACAGTATTAAATGTAAATTTTTAATTAATCTTTCGAACAATGCAAAAGTTTATAACAGATTATATTTACAAGATATTATATTAACTCATTAGAATAAATATCTGTATCGTTATATGTATATATATAAGTAAAGTAATTACATTTTTCTAACTCAAATTCAAATTTCATAATTTTTTTTCGCAAAACTAGTTTGTTGAAATCGAGGCTTTTAATAATTTGGTTTTCTATATACTGGAGTTATAATAATTTCTATCCCCCAGCGAAAACTGGTTCGAATGGGACTTTCACGAATTAAATATGCAAATTAGAGCACAAATATCGTATTGCTAAGTATTATGAACCTTTTTCCTGTAATTTGCACAAATAAATTTTAGGAAATAAATAAATCAACTGTACAATTTTCTTTCATTTATTATCAACGAACTTGTAATTTCGAGTTCTGTGCTCAATAAAAAGATTTATTATGTTTTCTGTTTTTGATTTTATTTCATAATCACACACTATACTAACCTCTTAAGCGCTTTCATATCTAAAGGTAATATACTAAATCGTTTACATGCTTTACATTTTTCAGTTTCATGTTATTTATTAAAAAATGTATTTAATACAAATCCTTTTACTGACCGTTTGGGGCAAGTGGACTCCAGGTTGACGGCTGTGCGGGTGTCCACGGTAGTGGATTTCGAAATGAATTTTCGCAAAAACCAAATTAAAAAGGAATCAATTAGTTGAAACTCGGACACTTATTCTCACAGCACACTTGATAAAACACTAAAAAGATTATGGTTTACTGTGTCTGCGTAAATATACAGTTAAGTTCACGTGGTGTGAGTTGCACATGCGAATGTAGTTCGCGCGACTCGTTCACTCCAACTACCTTATTGCAACTGATCCAAAATGATCCGCGTGCTGTACGTTTGGCGTTTCGCTCCCACTTCTGCGACTCCGCGTTCAGTTCCAGCATCAGGACACACTTCTCCCTCACTTTGCAATTTTTGAACTCTCGACCTTGCCATTGATGAGTAAGAACATAGTTGGAGAAAGCAATAGGCGAAATGATTATGCTTCTTCAATATGTTTTAGAAAGAAATTTTGTGGTAACAAACTATTTATATACTTCTCCCAAGGAAAAATTTCATATAAGGGGCATATATGTTTTCGGGGGATATGCTTGCCGCATATATGCCCACATATATGCCATATATGCCATTTTATTGAATTTGCTTATATAAGGCACATATGCATATATATTGCCCTATATATGTTAATTGAAACATATAAGGGATTTATATGATGCAACTTATATCTTCTATATATGTGCACTTATACACATGAGAGAGTTATATTTTGTAACTGATGTCACATGCATGGCATAAGATAGCATATACACTGAGAAAAATCAGTGTATATCAGAAAAAAAGTGCAATTGCTATGCGGTATGCCACTTATATGCTCAAATATATGCTATATATATGTGACATATATGCCCCTTACATGTTCCATACATGTCAAAATTCAGCATATATGTGACATAGACACTGAGAAAAAAGTTAGCGTAAGTTTAGCAATAATTTCTAACCCAAGTGGGATATACTTATTTTATATCAATATCAGATATATTTTACAACATAATTTATACTAGGGTAATTGCACTTTGATTCATAATGACATATACCCGAGCGGAAAAGAGCAGCATGGAATGAGGCTGGCTCATGTCCGCGACCCAGCCCTATGCCATGCTGTTTCCAGGCTTGTGCTAGTCTTCCAACGTTATTTTGTTTTTTCCTACTTTTTAGAATGGCATCAGGCTGGCATTGGTTTGGCAGTGGTTTGGATTGTGGCTGGCTCATGTCCGCGAGCCAGCCTCATGCCATTGTTCTTTTTCCGCTCGGGTATATGG
>JABFPK010002142.1:0-10524 GCA_022817445.1 Habroteleia sp. ZL-2020
CTTAAGAATTTTGCATCTAATTACTCAAGTACTTAAGTACTTTGGGTCTAATTACTCAAGTACTTAAGTACTTTGCATCTAATTACTCAAGTACTGAAGTATTTGACACCTAATTACTCAAGTACTTCAGTACTTTGGGTCTAGTTACTCAAGTACTTAAGTATTCTAGTAATTCAAAAATTTTCATCCTTAAATGAAGTACTGAAGGAATTGTAAGTACTACTTAGGCCCAACCCTGGTTTTAATAACAATAAACAATATTTAGCTAATCAAATGTAACTTTACTATCAGGATCCGCATAGTTGGAGGAACGTTTTCATCATAGCCGCCTGTGTACACTTTTTCGGAGTCACTTTTTATGCAATTTTTTGCTCGGGAGAATTGCAACCTTGGGCGGATCCAGCTATGGATGAGCAGCAAAAATCTTGGAACGCTATGAATGAATTGAATCAAACGAAACCACCGGTTCCCCCACCACCAAAATCCATGCAAACGGAGTTTATCGTAAGTTTTTTTGGCAAAGAATATGCTAACATTGTAATTCATGAAATCCTCATCAATTCAAGAAATCATCTATTCAATTATTCCTCACTTTATCCTTGATTTATTTTGTAATATGTAATTTCTTGGGTTTAAAGAAGGCGCCATCAATCGATGCCACTCAAGGTTGGAACGACTACGACCAGCTACCGGCAGATCATACCCAGTATCCTCCGGACCATGAAAAGCAAACGGTCATAAATTATGGTGCTACGCAAACGAATAGTAACAACCCCTTCCACTCGACGAACCCCTTCATCAGCGACGTTAATGCATCCCTGGTGCAGCCTCCTACGAGGGACGATTATTCCCATGACGTAATCCAAAATCAGCAGTGGAATTGAGATAAGAGATGTAACGAGTCCAAATAGAAACAAGCGTTGCTTCAAAACTTATCAGTATAATCAGTTTTCAGGACGTCGATTAACGTCGATCGAACGTGACCAAACTTAGTGGAAACTAAATTAATACGAGCTCATTAGAAAAGTAAAATAAGATTGAGTTTTTAAGCATTTCTTTTAGTTTCCGGTTCTTCTTTTCTAAAATCAATATAAGGTCGGGTCGTTGTAACAGAACCTGTATATCTTCTTCCCTACCTTAACTTCCTTCTGCAGTCCATTAGTAAGAAAGAGATAGACACACGTACCGAAGTTACTCAGGTTCTGCCGTGTTTGTAATTCTTTTTCTTAATACAATTGACATTTATAAAAAATATCAGAATTTGCATAATCAACTTCAACATTGACTTTAAATAGAATTGTTAGATATTAGAAATTCCGTATTGTATTATACCTTGTATAAATTAGTTGCCACTAAATCGCAAAGAATTAAACAGAGATCTCCGAACTTGCAAATATATTTGCAATTTCGAGAGATTTTTAAATATTGATTGCGAATTATGAGATTAATCGTCGAATGACTGAAAAGGTTCAGCAAATAATCAAAATTTATTGGAATGAATAGGACAAAAGCATTTTTTATCGAAGATCTAAAAGAAAAGGTAACAGCGCTCTTTTTAAAGTACAAATAATTGAAAAATAATGAAAGACTATTTTGCGTTTTTGATATTGTATACTTTTGTTTCAATGCGAATCCAGCTGCAGATAGTTAAAACAGATTTTGTACATATTTTATATTAAAATTTAATTTATGCAATGGTGTTATAATATTAGAAAATATTCTTAGAATACATTTAACTCAATTTAATGAAACTAAATTTTATTTTCATTTTTCTTCAACGTTAATTAATAAAAAATCCATTTCTTACTTTCTCAATCTTTTTAAATTTCTTCAGCTGGACAACGCCAAACAGATTCTTTAAGTTGTATAAATATATTTAAAAGTTGTACAAGTGATTTTGAAAGTATATTCAAAAGAAGACCAACAAATGCTTCTAAACAAATAAGCAAAATATTCTTACGCGACAATAACGTGTCATCAATGATGACAAAGTAATAATGTAAATGCTGCAAATTTACTATAAGTTATTATATTTTTGAAGATGCCAGCGTAGAAAATATAAAGTTTATTATTGAATGCTCAAAAAGACATTCAAACAAAACGACTGCGAATTTTCAAAAATGCATTATTGTGATCTGCTATCAAACGATGAAAGTAAACAAATTGTGTACATTATTGTAAAAATATTTTCTCAACTCATGCTCTCGAAACTTGTTTCTCAAACGATAACTTTCCTTATTATTCACACGATTAAAAAGGAGAAAAACCATTCAAACGGTGCTAACAATAAACTAAAAAAACATAATGAAAGTATGACTATGCGACAATATTACTATTAGTTTTAGTGACTAGTGACTGGCTCTTTATCGTAACTTAAGGTTTAATTACGAGTTGCAATAATTGATGCATAATCAAATTGGCGCCATTTGAGAATAAATGAGCCAGAAGCGGCAATACTATTTTATTAAAGATTTTGAAATACGCTGTTTTTGTGCTGACAATAAAATGCACTCAAAGTTAATAATTATTCATTTTAGTTTTCATCTTAAATACTTTAGCACTTCAGATGAAAGTAACTATGCCTAATTAAAACGAAAGTAAAAGTTTTGTAAAACATGAAAGCGAACTAACGAAATAAACGCACTGTTAAACTTCGCACATTTTCATAGATAAATTCTGATACAATGCCAATTTTATCAAAGCATTCAGTCGCCTAAATCCAATTCAGTGGACAATAATTATATGTATACATTTATTCAGCGCGATTGCTGGAAGGTTTTGGTTGCGATGCGGGGCCAAAATTTAGCAAAGCAATAAAACTATTCGAGAAACAAAATGCTGAATTTGATTGTGAAATTTATACTGATCGCGTTCGAAGACTGAACACAGAAATCGACAAACAAAATCTCCGAAGAAGAGATTGATCGAATGAAAGTAAACATGGTACCTTAAACTTATAGGCAATACTTGTATTTTGGATCTAAAGCTCTCTTATAAGGACTATATATATCTATATATATACATTTAAAAAAAGGTATATATATAAATTTTAGCAAAGATTAATTTCTAGAATTTTCTCAAAAGATTAAGTTACATTTTGAAAATTGTAAAACACTTATTAGTACCTTGAAACTGTTTCATTTCGCCATTTCTTAAACCCGTAGGAAGTAATTCTCAAAAGTTCAATTGAATGACTTGAAAACATTTTACATATATACTTCAAATAATTTTGAATTCAATGTTTCCAAAAATATAGATTTTTCACAATATTTTATCAACTTGTGAGAATCTTCCAGAAAGAATGTTTCCATCGGATAACGATAAACAAAAAAAAACATATACATATAAATATTTATGTACCACGGGAGTAATTGATGAAAAATGTTACAAAGAGACCTATAATTTGAGCGGCAAGAAGGAAATGACGAACAATTGGCAGCGTCACTTTCCCAACGTTGTGTCATCGCAGTTTTATTAAAATGATATTTTCTGAGCGAAACAGGTAGAAATGCACAAAGTCTTTTCTTTTTGTCAATTACTCGTACACGAAAGGGACATACGGATTAGCCAAAGGGGACATTAAGCCAACAAACGCAACGTATGAAAGTATTGTAAGAAAGTTATATTAGTGATTACACAAATGAAAGTATTATATACTTATGATGAAATGCATATATAGAAAAAAAATATATTTGCGGAGCCGAGAAAGGAAGTTATCGTTAAGTTTTGGGATTCGTAGTGTTAATTTTTTTATTGTGCGAGCTCGCACGTCGATATAAACAGTGAATCATATTAACTGTATAATTAAATTAAAGTGGAAGAAGCAATGATATCAATCGAGGTTTATGTCGACGTGGACTTGGGGAGGATGAACAAAAAGAAGCCGAGAAATAGGGACCTCGTGAGAGTGGAGTCACGAGCGAATATTTATGTATTTACACAACGAATGTGGATATAAATATATAAATATATGTAGCGGGTGATTTCGGACCGAGGCGAGACATGAGAAATTAGTCAATTTACGCGAGACCTTTTTAAGAGCGAATATTAAATATATTATATTGAAAGGTTTATCGACGCATACGCAAGTCATATATAAATTATATATATAGGATATCAGTATATATTCCTATAAATGTATATAATTATAATGAACAAACAGAATCTTTAGCCGTAAATAAAATCGTGCCATTCACTTGTGTTGTGCGTAGTAGAGTCAGTGTCAATCGAGGCGATATTTTTTGGTCTACGATCAAAATCGTTCGCTTCACTTAAATGGAATTCCAACCGCATAATCCACACTGAGAGAAATACGTACCAAAATATACTCTTATTTCTACTATAAAAGCCCCCAACTTTGGGCAAACTGGTTTTATAAGGCGATTTAGTTGATTTATTAACATAATTATAAAGAAAAATATTAAAAAAAAAATGCATATTTTCTAGCAGAAAACGGTAAAACTAATAGCATAAAATTGAATAATATTTGGTATTGCCTAAGTACAAATTGTACTAAATGAATGAATTTAATTTTTACCTTATATTGGGGGAAATTTTGCGTCAAGTAGCTAGATTATAAAAACTAAATTATATATTTATTTATTTCATTTTATTAGAAATAAATTGCTTCAACAAAATTTTCCCCTTTTTTCGGCTAATTTTTATTTCTCGAAGAATAATTTTTAATTTTTACAGTTAAAAATTCTGTAGAAAAGATATTATACAACCCATTTGCCCCAATTTTGGGGAAAAAGTCATGCAACATTTTTCTCAGTGAAGTTTTGTAAAATGAAATACAATCTGATTACGAAGCAACTGTAAATACTGTATTAACCGAGAGAAATCTTACGCAATTTACTTTATTTCAAGTGCTTTCAAAATATTATTTAACAGCAACTTTTCTAGTCGCGGGAGCACAATATTTCGCTGGAAGTGTAACTTTTCCGGTAAAAGTTGCGTTATGATATTAGTCGCGATTATAAGGTCAGAAAAAATTTATTTGTTCGAATTTTTTGGGACGGTTTTTGCGAAATTTGATGCTTTGTTGTCGTTTCAGTTAAGACTTTTCTCGGGATCACATTGGTTTATCGACGAGCTGATAATTAAAAGTCACGTAGAGTAGCGTAACAGGAAACAAAGTGTCGAATCCTTTTATGTCAAAAGTCGACAATAATAGTGACAATTTGTTTTCATAAAGCTGTATTTCCATTATGCAGTTTCGCCTACCACTACATCGACGCATTAACACTGGAATTTTGAGACAAAATGGTTTATATATTATTTACGCATTTTTTAAATATAAATATATATATATATACACGTATAAAAATATATTTGTGTATAATCGAACATCAGCGAGAAATCATTTTTTCATAACTGTTACGTTTGGTGTTCATTTAAACACAACAGTTTATCGTTGTGAATTCTAAAATATAGTAACTCGTTATGAATTTTTAAAGCGAAATTTTAAAAATATCGCTTTAAAATTTTGCGGTTTTAGTTTATTTTGAAATTGCCTGAGAGAGAAGAGTTTGAAGTCTTGTTTAAAAATGTACATGTGTCACACGTGTCATGTATAAATAACAAATACACCAATGTAACATAAATGTGACATTTATATACAAAAAATTGTTTGCGCGAATGTTTACGAGTTTAAATTTGACATATGTTAGATGAGCAACAAAGAATCATATTAGTTATGTTATATATATGTTTCGTTTATGTATTTCAACACAATTTATGTTTACAAGATATTTAAAGACGCGTGTGATACGTGTGGCACATATTTCGATTGCATATGTATTTTATTTTGACAAACTATATTTATGTTGGAAACCGTGTTGACATATGAAATGTTTAATATTCGTATGAGGTGAATACTTGATTATTTGCCAAGTATTTGGAGAATATTTTGCAACATTTCTTGTTAATAGGGAATTGCAATTAACGATACCTGAATTTTAAGGTGAAGGTTCAAGCGTTTATTACTAGAATAGGGTTATTTGAAATAGATATCTTATTAAAAACTAAAAATATCAGCGGTTTTATCACTCCGGGAGAATATTATTTTTGCAAAAGTTACATTTTTTGTTGTCTATTGTTATCATAAGTTTTGAACTACTTTTTGAGGTGTTAAAAAAACGATTTCCATGAATTAAGAAAATTTACATTATTTAAAAATATTTATTTATTTACTATACCATTCTCCCATCTATAAAGAATCGCAGACTGGTCTTGTTGATTATGGATTCATCACAAAAATATTTACCAACACCCTAACCCCGTTGCATCAAACTTGAAATTCACCTTAAATTGACTGTTAGAGATCTTGAGGAGATTGTTTTAATTTTATTTAATAGTCTATTAATTACCCGATTGTTACTTCATTAATACAAATAAGTTGCGTCGAAGCACTCAATGTACTTAAGCGTAAACACATTAAAGTAGTAGCTGGCCTAACGTTATTTGCGGTATGTGATGCAGCGAAATAACAGAGAGTTATGGAAAGCTTTGTCTTTTTGAATTAATTATATATAAATAAGTATTATTAAAGGAAGCCTAGGCTAAGTAATGCTGTTCGAACAATAATTCTGAGATATTAATATACACGAAGCAACGTCCTCGGGGTATCTCTCGAAGGCGTGTCATCGAATACCTGTTAATGTTTAACTGTATAATAAAAATAAATTTATTTATCGAAACTGTTGAAATGCCAAGTAAATCAATATTTCGAAGCTTGTTTTTAGACGAACGCACTTCGAGGATAGTTCTGGATATGAATAATATACGTAAACTCAAATAATAATACACGACAATAAACGGTTCGTACTACTTGTCTTGGCGACAAAGAAAAATTTTGTTCACTTAGGTACCGTATCTGTTTTTCGTACGCTGACACGCATAGGACGTACATAAGACTCTTGCGCGCAATGTTTACTAACAAAGTAATGTTTTTGTTTTTGTTTTTCGACCTTGCGCAATGTTTTGAAGTAACTTCTTACACATAAGGGCATGCATGACACAACACACGCCACACGTGTGTCGTACATAATTCAAATCTCAATTTTTTTGTGTGCAAATTTACGTACATTGAATAGTATCATGTGTGACTAGGTTTCTTCCTCACTAAGACACGTTTTACATGACAAATAAAAGTATAGTGTAGATGGAATTCAAAATGTATATGTATACGCAGTTACAATATTCTGTTCGAGCATTTTCGAATCATTTAAAAGTAGTTACTTGTATACCTATATATAAATACCTACTTTAATTTCGAATGGCGTTAAAAAAAGATAAAATTACAGTATTTTACACTGTAATTTTGACGAAACTTTTATCGGCGCATATGTACATAAAGTGATTGTATCATATGTTACGTAATTTCTTCGTTTATTAAATTCTAAAAATTGTGTTAAAAAATGTTTTGAACAAATAGTTCATTTGCTGTCACGCATGTTGAAAGTAAGAGTTGTAATTAAACTAACAGTTGTCTGAATCGCGGATGCGAACTAGCAACCAATAATTTGCGTCTTTCTCTGAGTAAATGTAATTAGAGTAAAACTTGTAGCTGCATTAATGAGAAAACATCCGCAGACAATGAAGAATGAAGAATTTCGGATGTGAATGAAGTGGTGGTAAACAATGCGAATTGTTGCTTGAACAATGACGGTCATCAGTGACTCGTTATTAACCACGTTCGATTGCAAAATTCAAATGATTAAAATTACAATTTTGAAACAAATTTTAAAACCCAGATTTTCCAGCCAAACGGCATTTCGGAAACAAATAATAACATTCCTCGTAATTAAACGCATGCAATTATTTATCTAAATACTTTAAGCTTGTTATACACTTTTTATTATTTGGTTTTTAATTTTTTTTTGCTACATTTGCTGAAACAATCTGTAAAGCAAATTTAAAAAAATCTTTATATTAAAGTCAGAATTATTTTGCATTTAAATTATATTGAATACGAGATATTAACTTTGTATTTTATCACTCCTTTTTGATAGAAAATGATATAAGAAAATTGTTGTGTTCTGTATATAAATAACTTTAAATTTCTCTTGCGCCAATCTCATGTTGAAGAAAGAATCAATTATAAAGTTGACAATAAAATTAAACGAGTGAAATTATGCTATAAGGACAATACAAACTTAGACGTAGAATCACCGTACGCTGCTAATATCAATGTTTTAATTTCTGTAAAAAACACATGTACCCACACACACTAATATAAACCTCATTTACAAAGACAATAATTTTCATCCCCGATATAATCTTATGCAATTCAACAATTCATTTATAAATCGTTTATCAAAAGCTAACTTACAAAAGTTAACTGTGTAAAGTATAATTTACTGTACACAAATACGTTATTTTGCATAAGAGCTTATCTAAAATCCGTAGTCAAAGTGTGAACTGAAGTTGAGCTTCGTATTTTCTATACCCAAATCGTGCTTTGGATTTGAATTCCATAATAAACGCCTCGAATAAAATGTTACATTTAAATAGATGATGTTTGAAATAGATCAATAATTTATTATTTCCTTTCATATGAAGTAAATAATAATATATAGTCCGAGAAGCTGGTATAGTTAACAAGAAAGAAATTTCTGTTTTTGTATTTAATTCCATAATCGAGAAAAAATTTTTCGACATTTTGAAGTGTCGATAACTGTTGACGTCGTTAATTTAAACTTTCGAGTTTTCGGCAATTTATCGATCGTTTGATGATTCAAAATTATCGATAATTCGAGGATGTCGACGATTCGAAAATTTTAGCAATTTGACGGTTTCAACGGTTCAGAGGTGTCGAACGAAGAAAGATGATTGGTCCCTGAATGTTTAATTCATATACCTCATACATTTATATGAAACCCTATGAAAAGTGTATGAGCATACTCTTCTTCTCTGCAAACTTACGTGTATAAAACTATAAAGAATTGAACTTGAATTAGCGATGTTAATACTCGATTGTATTTCAAAATGTTAAATAACATCATGTATTGATATTCATCAATGATATATTCCTCCCCGTTGAAGCTCTATATAAATATATAGGACAGTTGTATGCACACACACATTTGTGGAGAACAAACACGTGCGTGTGTATATTGACTACGAAACACGCAGCTTAGAATATGAATTGTTACTCACCGGTATTGTCTGGTTTGTTAATAATTATTATATCAATGATTATGTAAAATATGTACGTATACTGTAACTTGAGTGTAATGCAAAGAATACAATGGCCATTGACAATAAAATGTGAGCCTCTCTTTTCACATAGTATTTCATTTCTTTTACCATGTTATTCTTTTTAATAATTGTTAATAGTTTATATTTATTTTTAATATATAATATTAAAAGTGATATAATATACACATCTAGAACATGCAATAAAATTTTAAGTATAATTAGTAGGGAAATGTAATCCAATATGGCGTCTATATATTTGGTGCATACATATTCGAAAATGAATTGATTTCACGTCAGTGAAGTCACTGATGGTTGAATGTGCTAACTTGTTTTTCATTTATCAAAAATAATAAAAAGTGAAAGGAAAATAAATTTATATATAACAATTATTTTTAAGAGTGAGGAGTCCAGATGCAAAAAAAGGTCTTACATAGGTGGAAGGGTTCTATTTATATTCTCAAAATATGATTTGTGGAAGCATATTAAAAAAAAGTTTTTCATCATTACGCTCAGTTTGTGTTCCAAAAATTTGAAATCTCGGCACCTAAAATTGGGAAAAATTTTTTTTCTTCATTTTGCACTTTAAATACTATTTGTTATCTTCCTTCATATCAGGAATATCATATACATTAAATTTTACGAGATATGAAACAGTAATTTTTTTGGTCCCCCAAAATTAAGAAGGTCCCATCCTTGAAAAGATTTTAATTTTCAGTCGGATTTCGGAAATAATAAATTGTTTCTTTTTAAACTTTCGTACAAACTTACAAGTATTTATATTATTCTGATGCAGAATTAAATTCTCTATCAGAATCACTTCATTTCATAAAGATTAAGTTTATAGTATTTGCGCAATCCTAGTTTTTCTGTTTTGAAATTTCTCATTTTTTGATATCATTTTTTGGCTATTTGAAAAAATTTTCAAATTTAATCCAGATGTAATAAAAAAGTGTTATATAGGTGGAGGGATGTTCAGAAACGTGTTTATGAATCAAAAATATCATTTGCAGAAGAAAATTTGAAAAAAAAATTTTTATCGTAGTCCCCAGTTTGTGTTTCAAAAACCTGAAATCGGAGCATCTGAAATTGGTGAAAAATTTTTGCCTCCATTTTGCATTTTAAACTTTATTTTCTATCTTCTTTCACATCAGGGATATCATTTATAATGATTTCTCCGTGATTTGAAACATTAATTTTTTTGATCCTCTAAAATTAAGAAGGTCCCACCCTGGAAAAAATTTCGATTTTTGGTCAGATTTTAAAAATAATAAATGAAATTCTCTTCCAATTCACACCCAAACATAGAGGTAACTATATTAT
>JABFPK010002143.1:0-10524 GCA_022817445.1 Habroteleia sp. ZL-2020
CCCAGTGCTGGCTCAGAGTTGAAAAACAAATGAATCAGTACTGGCTCAGTATTGACACCAGTACTGGAAATACGGGCGACAGTTCTGAAACAACACTGGGCCATGCTGCAATTTCTTACTGGGATAATATCTTTTGTTAAATGAATAATGTTTTTGTATGAAAATTCTAAATTACCCTAACGGAACGCGTACCTTCCTGAACAATCTGCAAATATTCAAAAAACGTTCGTTTGAGTTTAGATCTATATAAGGCCGATATAGCGTTTGCAATCGTACATTGAATGTTTTAAGAACGTATGATCGATTGACGAATATTTTATTTTATTGGAATAAAGTTCATAATTGATTAAATTTATACAAGTAATTATAATTTAATAAAATAATAATTTAGATAGAAAGAAAATGTATTGTATTACCGAAACTAAATTTACTCTAAAAATTTTAGAATTACACCTTTTGAATATCAGCTTTCGAATGTATACCCAGTCTCATCGGAAGCTGAACAGCTAAATTGGCATATAAGCCAGTTTATGTTGGCAGCACTGTAATCAAAATAGGATTGGTAATAATGTTGATGGAAGGACGTTAGTCAATAGACAAGGACAGAACGTTTGGTTAATTTCATATTAGGAACGTTACTCTGCCACTGCTGTTTCGACTTCAGTGCTACTAACTTAAACCGGCCTGTATACCAATTTAATTTCTATATTTCTATATTTTTATATTTCGATATTTATAATTTCCAATCTATACCATTTAGCTTTCGATGGGACTGGGTTTCATCAACAGAACATATTAGAACAAAGCTAGAAATTAAGTAAATTATACATTTATGAAAGGTCGAAATGTCCACGCCATTACATAGAAATTAGCAAAAATCTATATCAATTAACTAAAAAATATGTAAAAAGATATGTATATCATACCTAATTTCTACTAAAAATTTTTCAATTATTCTGTTAGAGTAATAAATTAAGTTAAAATAAAAACTTATAAATATATTAAACAATTTTTTTATAATATTCCAAATCATCATCAAAAGCATTATAACATTTTCAAATCTAAATACAAAATAATCTGCAAATTATACATCTTAACTGAAGTCAAATAGGTGTATAAATAGAGCATTCAATAAAGTCAAAGTCTTCCAACATTAATGAGAATTTCGTCGCGTTGTCACGCAAGTCGTATTACTCTAATTCTCTCCGCCACCAAGCTTGTTTAGGTCTTGAAAAATTCACATTTGCGAGGACCAAACCATTCCTCCAGGTTCAGCCGAGGCCGAGAAACGCGATATTGATTTGCTATCATCACCAGAGAATAAAGTGGGTGTTCTCTAGTTAGTTGTGGGCAGTACTTCTAAGCGTTCAACGCATGCCCACTAGGTCGCTTGAGGTGGCAAAATGTGATCCAACGTGGATCTCTCGAAGTTCCAAGCGGAGACTGCAAATATAACAGTTTAGTCCCCTCAAGGCCTCTTTGAGGCTCGGAGCCTCGCTAAGCTCTACAAAATCTATGTGCTATTATTCAAAAGTTATTCTTATGTGAATATACGTCAACATTTATTTATATTAATTAACAATTTTACATTAAGTGGTGATAGTTTTGTTTGATAGGTATGTGAAGGAATTTTTATTATTTTTTAATACACTAAAAATTCAATTGTTATTCATATTCCATACTTAAAGCATTTATTTTATTATAAATTATTGAAGTATAATATACAAATTATTTTACATGATTTTTATACAATTATTTAGCATAACACAAAAAATATTAAATTTCAAATTCTTTTATTGTAATGAACAATTAAAAAACAAATATTTAAACGTATATTACATAATAATTAAATGACATATGAAATACATAACATCATGTTGAACTTTTGCTTTCAGACACATTCGTGACTTTTATTAGAAACTTCATTTACAATATTTGAAGAAGGTTCATTTACAATATTTGCAACACATTAATTCCTCATGGATCGGTTTGTTCAGAGATGCCTAATAAATTCACGCAAGGCTATTATGACGATGACAAGAGTTGGACAACATACTTATTACAAACTTCGTCAAACCCTTTAGTGTAAACATGTGAATTAATTGAAGTTACATCAGATCGACGATTACTAAAGTATTATTTAATTATATATTGTCTTCAAAATATAATTATTTTTGTTTCGTTTTATTCTTATTAATTTATTCAAAATAATTATTATAATTTATTATAGTGCAAATATTGAAGTGCAATATTAATTCATTATCATTATAAATTATTCACAAAATATTCTTTTTACACCTTCTTTTAATAATACAGTGAGCTTAACGACGATTAAGCTGACTATTAATCACAGATTAGTACCTAACAAACAAATGAAGCTACAAAGTCATTAGGTGTTTATAAATATAACTTATAACTTGTAAGACAATTTATTAATATTTTCAAATTTAAATACTTTATTCGAAAAAGTTTATAGATAAATTTTAATTTGACGCAAGAGCTTATTTTTATAATAATTAAGATTTATTTTTTAAATTATAATATTTTATATCAAATTTATCAAAATATATGGAATTATATATTTAAATTTGATTATCAATTTGCTTCCATATTAACATATATAAGTGCGAGTAATTATAAGAAAGTTGTAGTCGGTTTGTGAGTTCTTTAAATATTTTACATGGAAATGTTATAAAAAATTGATTGTGCGTGGAAAATTGTTTATAGTAAATTCTAAGTAATGCATATAATTCAAAAAGTATTTGCAATCTTTATTATATTTTAATATAGTTAATTTACCAATATCACTTTATCATCTAATGAGAAGAGAAAACTTTTAATTTTATATTAAAGCAACCTGAGTGAAAAAGTACAGCATGGAATGGGGCTGGCTCATGTCCGCGACCCAGCCCTATGCCATGCTGTTTCCAGGCTTGTACCAGTCGTATTCCATGTTATTTTGATTTTTTCTTACTTTTTAGAATGGCATCAGGCTGGCATTGGTTTGGCAGTGGTTTGGATTGTGGCTGGCTCGTGTCCGCGATCCAGCCTTATGCCATTGTTCTTTTTCCACTCGGGAATACTATGAGAAACATTCATGAAATATTAATAACTTGAATATATCAGATTTTATATTCTTTAAATGCATTAAGTTAATGTGGAAAACTTTATGAAATATAAAATATATATAGAAAATATATTTTCTATAAAGTTTTCATACTGCTAAAAAACTGCACTCTATTAATTTATTTATAAATTTTATAATAACATCTGTGCGGAGTGTGTATTATGCAATAAAAAATATAAACATGCGATACTAAATTTAGTAATAATATACGTAAGAGTGAAAGTGATGTAAAAATCTATATACACATAATATTATATTGTTTGTTTCTAATTATATATAAAGGTAAATTGAAAGAAATTGTGCATATTTCTCTTTCATAAGAGAATAATAACGTAATGCAAAATCGAAGTCTTCCAAAAATATAGTTATAATGCATAATATATATACCTTGTTAAAAAAATTAGGAATTTATATATTTATGTCTTTATTCTTTCTTCCCATTTTTAAAGTACACACACACACACACACACACACACACACACACGCACGCACGCACGCATACATAATAACATTATTAATTTACGGTAATATTATTTGTAGAATTTTGATGTGGTATGCCATGTTTGAAATCGGGCATAACTATGGTATACCACAACGTATGCCTATTCAGAACCAGGCCAGGGCCACATATGGATTTAATTCTAAAGAGAATTCTGTGGTCAGGTCCTTTTCAGATATTCTGGCCCTGATGGTGTTGCTAAAAACTGGCAATCCCGTTTGGTGGAATTCCTGGTCAGGGCCAGATAAGCCTAACATTCTCTAGCTCTAAAATTTAACAGGAAAATAATCAGGCATGCCATACTCGTCAGGACCAGGTCATGAATCTATCAGCGGTTTTTCTGACCAGGCCCTAGTCATAAATATACAGTTTATTGTTCAATCTAATATAAAAATGAATATTGTATGGTATCTAGGTCAAATCCCGATTAGGTACACCATTTAGTAGATCCCGAATGGAAAAGAATAGTCTGGATCGAGTATGGATATCGTCTAGATAATCAGTCCGGCAATACTCTGGAATATGTCTTACCAGACGTTGGAAACGATCTGAAGACAGTCTGGATAGAGTCTTTATAAGGAGCGCTATACAGACTGTATCCAAACTAGATATCCAGACGGTATCCAGACTTCATTCAAGTAATATTCAAAAATTAATATCTTGCCCGCTGCGGGATTTGAACTCGAGACCCTCGGAATATGAGTCGAACTCTTTAACAATTAAGCTGCCGAAGATTCATGTCATGTATTATAATCTTTTCAGTGTTCTTCTAGGCACTACTCCTTCAGGCAAGAATAAATAAATATTTCATTTAAAATATAAAACTTCCCTGGTAGAAATTAAATCGAGTTGGCCACATTACAAACGTGGCCCTGGTCAAGAAGAAACATAGCACACCGGATGATAGTTTCCTTTGTCGGGCTCACACCAGGTCCATATTTCTACTAGGGTTATATAATTTATTTATTTATTAAATATTTTTCAAATATTTTACGTTATTAGAAATTTAAAATATTGAATTATGCCAAATTTAATAGCGCAGAGAGAATTTATTTGCCTGACGGAGAAGCATCTAGAAGAACAATAAATACATGACATGAGTCTTCGATAGCTGAATGGTTAAAGAGTCTGACTGAACTTAAATTTATAAAACGAGATGCTTTTTTGAGAAAAAATTCAATTAAAATCAAGAATTGGTCGACTATCAACGGTCATTCACTGGCTTTAAGTAACGGGCCATTACTGAGCCAATTAAAAATCTCCATCTAGGAATCGCGAGTCAACCATATGCCGTACTATTGCTACACTTATACCTGTTTGTGTCAGCCGTATGCCATATTGTTTAGGTTTCTTCCTATTATTGCCAGCCTAACGCCATACTTTACAGCATCAGGCTGGCTATCGTATGGCATGTGGCTAACTCGCAATTACGATCCAGCCTTATGCCATATTGATCATTTTGATGCGAGTATAACAATATAAATTATTTTGATTAGCCTTGAAATTTTAATCTAAAAATAAAGAAATGAAAAAAATTTCCGATTTTTGAAATTGCGCAATAGATAATCTGTAGAATATAGTAATATTCTAGTAAGTATGAAAGTCCTAGGTTCCGAAACAAATTTTCATCATAAACGTATTAATTATGTTTAACGAGATTTGAATAATTTTGCTGATATAAAAAAGAAATATTTAGTTTGGAGGCTAAAAAACAATAATACCACATATTATATATCTGTGAACAGTTTACACTATAGCATGAAAATGGTATCGTAAAGTCACCGGACAGGAATACAATTCCATATTTATCCTGAAAAATACCCTCTATCACTTTCACGGTCAATAGAATTGTCTTCATCTATTTTGTTCTCTCAATTTTTGTTTGAAAAATAACTAAAAACAATTTATAAAAGTATTATATGTTATCTTATTTCTATTATAATAATAAAAAATCCTTAGCACTCTTGAAACTTTAACCTAAAAGTAAAGAACTGAAAAAAATTTGCTTCCAAGTACAGTTATTATTTCACTATTTTTTTAAATTAATTTTTCATTCATTTAAATTTTTAAATCACTACCATTATCGAGCTTTCTCCAAACAACATAGTACCTACTAGATCCGCAAGGGGAATCATAAGAAGAAAGGCTTTCTTTCCTGCAAACAGATTGGGAACGTAAATATATAAAAGGAGATGCTTTTTGAGGAAGAATTCACTTAAAATCAAGAAACGTTATGATATATGTTAACGGCTAGGATAGTGGCCGAGTTGCTTATCTAGTTTATGCTAATCTAGTTTATGCTAAAAACAAACTAGAGTTTAGCTAAAATCTAGCCAGCCTAGAACTTGCTAGCATCAAGGCAAAATTTTTATTTGAGGACATGGAATTTCATTATTTATACTTTTATTAACACGGGATTAAAATATGGATTAGGAACTGACCATTTTGCCCTGTTTTTTCAATAGCAAATAAAGCCATGTATACACGGTCGGGTCCTAATAATGTCAGAATTCCTCACTCACCCGGCGTTATACCCATATGTGCAGGCCCCAATTTGTATACCTAATCGGAACCCTGTCTGGGCCACGATTCAACCCGGTTCTCCTTGGGTACATTTACCAATTTTCAGTTGATTTATTATATATCTTTTTATTAGAAATTTTATATTAGTGTTATATATTGACATATGATTGTGACAACTAAAATTTTAATAAAATTTTATTTTTTTTTGTTTTAATAAACAACAAAAATCTTATCTCTTTAATTGATTTAATTTATTTATCACATGCGTGTGGTTGCATTTTACAGTTGTTGCAATATTTTCAACATAGTCAGTATTCATTTATTTAGATACTCCATTTTTTCCTATCATATTGTATGTAATATACAATTAACGAAATTATAGTCTTCTACTATTTTCTGGTGTTTAGAAATGTTTATTAAACTTTTATCGTCCTCTATAGTAATTAATAGCTTATTGTTATTCTTTATATCATATCATTTGTTGTATTATATTTTTCAAATTATATTACATTGTTTATATACAGTGTGTATGAATAAAATGCATTGCTTTAAACAACTCATATACATTTACAAATTAATATTATATATTATTTTGAAATATAGTATATTTACACAAATGAAATGATATTTATTAAACTTTATATATTTGATAATAGTCATTTTAAATTGTACTGCGCTATATTTATTATATAATATTGTTATTATTCAATGTGTCACTAAAATGTAATATACTAAGTACGATAATGCAATTGTTTCGACGTATTTTTTTTAATTTAAACATAATAATTAAGTATTTCGTGTGAAAATGGATCAATAATGTATAGATTGTACTTAAATAATATTTCTAAGTGTATATTGAATATATCTATGAATGAATATATAATTATAAATTACAATATAAAATACATGCAATTGAAAACGTTGTGAAGTGACAATAAAATGTAGATTATAGAAAAGATGTGGGAGACATTTTTACCTAGATATATTTAAGATTTTAAATGTTCGATATTAAATTTACATTATTTATATTTTTTAAAGTTCATTTGTAACAATACTATATTTATAATATATACATTTTTAATTGATTATCAATTTAATACTTTAATTTTATGTAAGGTAATTGCTCCAATGATGATCATTGAGCTTATATGATAAGAAAATCCATTAAAATAATCCCGTTGATTATTAGTTCATTATTATTAATAAGTTTATATTAGATGAATTAATTGTGATTTAACATGCAAATCCTTGAAATTTAATGTTTCGTGTAACTTATTTATCTTCTATTAACATAATATAAGAAACATTAAATTTTTAATATCAGAATAAAATAATATAACTTAAAATGATGTCATCAAAAGTATTGCATAATATAGTTAAGAATTATTATAAGTATGCTAATTTTCTGCGTTATTATTTTAATTTCATAAATAATATAGATGTATGTAAAAGAAATATAATGATTTACCTTGTCTAAATATAAATGTTCTTGTATAGATTGTAAATAATATATGTCAAAATAATTTATATTGCATAAGTCTTAAAATTATATATAATATCTGAAAAATATTAATAAAAAATTTAAAAAAAGGAATGGTATAATTACTTCAATTAAAAAATGTATACTTAGATTTTTTTAATAATATCCTATGAGAATTGAAACAAGACTATTACTGAATGTAATAATAAATTCTAAAACTTAAGTTTGTAAGTTAATATAACTAACAAATATATTACACAGTTTTTATATATATTTACATTTATATAAATATTTATCATTGTTGCATCATTTAATGCATTAAAAGTGTTAGTAAAGATATATTAATTTGTATAATTGTAAACCAGACTGTACTTGACTGTACCTGATAAGGTTTAATATAATAAATTGTCTGCAATCATACACTTACTCTACGTATCTTTGGTACCATAGTTTTCTTTCAATGTTAACTACAAAATATTAATAGTATTAACAATGATTTTATATATATATATATATATTTCAAGTTCTTAATTTCAATTATATTTACAGAAAATAAAAAATATCTTTTCTTTAAAATCCTTAGTAGAAATTGATTCCGGGCCCTAGTAAGGCACGCCTGACAGATGAATCGGGACATTTAAAGGTAATGTATAGGCTGAAAACAGGCCCCTACTTGGCATGTAATGCTTCGCCCAATGAATACCTTTAAGGGCGTTACTTTATAGGCGAGCCTTTATAAACCCTACTTCTTACCACGAAAGATATTTGAATGGACTTTTAATCATAATATGGGAAAATTGGTTTATATAAATATATTTTATCAAAATCTTTTTTGAATTTTTATTTGAAAATGTGAAAAACTTTGTTATTTTTTAACAAAGATTATAATAATTTTATCTAAATATAGAAAATATTTTTCTTTGTACTCACATAACCAGAATAACTGATTTTTTTAAATTCCATTAGAAGATTCTGGTGTAATTTTTTTTTATATTATAGTCGTACTGAAATTTCTTAAAGTATATGCTACAAACTGAGCTATAAAGTTAAAGTTTTTTTAATTGTTTAATTAAATATAGAAATACTTATTAACTTTTGCTGTCTATTATTTTATTTAAGTAGGATGAAGATCTGTATTTATAAGATACAATCTGTATTTATAAGACTTATAGCCTTACAATCTGTAAGTATGAGTTGAATTGATTTGAGTTGAGTTGAGTTAGTTTTTACCCCAGAGACGTTTATAAGATAAATCAAGACTAAACTGCAGTGTACGGACCGCTGAACTTTGAAGTGAGCCGACAACAGATTCGCTTTTGACATAATAAAAGTGAGGTTAATTGTTAGTTTTATCAGATTTTTAAAAATTTAACAAAACTAACAATAGAATTGGCATAGAACTGACATGAATTTAATAAAGATTAAATATTTTTTCTTAACATTTATGATTATAAAAATAATTTATTTTTTCTTTTTCTTTATATCGTTAAAAAATGCCACAAAAATATTACACAATACATCGTAAATTACATAATTTGCATAATTAATATTTATTATTATTGAAAATATAGCAATTGACGTTTTAATATAAACATATGGCAATTATTCGGATTAGTTTCCCACTCCCCCTAATATGGGTACCTGACGATGGAATTATATACATTTTGGTCCGCTGATCACGAATGTGTAATCAAATCTTTGTGCTCTCCCTCCCTCGCCAAGATAATCCCACTTTTATAGAGATTTTTATGGTTTTTCGCGTTTTTTGCCATGAAGGATTAAAATAATTTCGATTCTGATACCATCATCGAATTCCTTGTTCAAAAACCCATAGAAAACATGTATAATACATGTGAATTGCATGTATATTAACTTAAAATTTAGTTTGAAAATATGTAAAATTGCCCCTTACGATACTACCAGCGATGCATTAATGTTAGTCTAATTAGTTTTGTATAGCGTCTATTAGGCCTGCTGGTTCGTGGGAAACAAATTTAAGATGAAGGTTCAAGCGTTTATTACTAGATTAGGGTTATTTGAAATAGATATCTTATATAAAACCTAATAATATCAGTTTTATCACTATGGAAGAATATTATTTTTGCAAAAGATATTTTTTTTGTTATCAATTGTTAGCGTAAGTTTGGAATTACTTTTTAAGGTGATAAAAAAACGAGTTCCAAGAATTAAGAAAATTTAAATTATATTAAAAGTATTTATTTATTTACTATACCATTCTCCCATCTATAAAGAATCGCGAACTGGTCTTGTTGATTAATTCATCACTCGGTGAAAAATATTTACAAACACCCTAACCCCGTTGCATCAGACTTGAACATTCACCTTAATACTTTTACCTTTTTGATATAAAAGCTTTTCTCTATCCGCCACCCGAGGACGCGCTACGGAGGAGTTTCAGGCTCCCACGTGGTGGTGTTTATGTGTTCGTGTTCGGGTTCGTGTGAGTGTACTTAAACTTGTGCGTGTGTGGGCATAGCTGTCAATGTTCGTCGGAGAGCACATTTCATGTGTTTCCCCAGAACGGTTAAAGTGTTTTAATCAAAAAACGTTTTAAGAGTTCTAAAAAAGCTTCAAAAGCATTCTGTAGAGAACACTAGTTTTTGCAGTATATAAGCACGAAATATATCACTGTATTGCCTTTTTTCCGCAAATTCGGAAAATTGATATTCTTGAGGTTATTCTAGGATATTTGTGTTACCAAGAATCATTTGAAAAAAACTTGAACTACTATTTATATTTGCAATTTTTTTTGTTGAAAATATTATTAAATAATTACTTGAATAAAAATTTTCATAACATATGTTTTTCACATGCACTTTGAATAAATGATTCCTAATAACTAATATACGTATATACATATGTAAGGTTCAAAAT
>JABFPK010002144.1:0-10524 GCA_022817445.1 Habroteleia sp. ZL-2020
GGCGCGGGGAGCAGACAATTTGAATACCATGGGTTGAACTTTCCGATCTCGAATTCCCCGTTATTGACACACGATTTTAATAACAAAGAACGTACGGTACTTTATGGAAAAGTGAAAATAATTTTAACCTTCAATTTTTATCTTTTGTGCAAGCTGGAAACAACGGCTTTTGATATTTTGTATTATATAAATTAAAATTTAAATATGCTTTATTTATAAAGTTTGTTTGATTTTTTCTCAATAAATATATATAGTGAAAATTTTTTTATATTATATGCAAAAATTTATTATTTAATCGACGTATATTAAAAATAAAGGGATATTTGAAAACTTGAAATTTGTGAAATTTTAAATTTCACGAAATGGAGTTAATATTTCAAAGAAATGTTATGTGGGTGGAGGGTTGAGTAAAAACTTATTTATGCACTGAAAATATGATTTGCGAGAGTAAATTGGAAAAAAAAAATGTCATCTTCAAGCTCAGGGGAGAGGTTTTCCAGAAACAAATCTAGTGAAATCTAGGCATCGGAAATGGTGAAAAAAAATTTTCTCCATTTTGCACTTCAAATACCATTTTCTATCTTCTTTTACATCAGGGATATCATATATAATAAATTTTACGAGATCTGAAACAATGATTTTTTTGACCCCCTAAAATTTTGAAGGTCCCACCCTAGGAAAATTTTCGATTTTTGGTCGAATTTCAGATTTAATAAATGGAATTCTCTTTAAGTTCTCATTCAAAGATACAAATATTTATATTATTCTGATGATTAAATTAAATAAAAGAGTCCTTTTTGCAAAAAGGGTCGTCCGAAAACATGACAGCATGACTTAATCAGTTACAAATGAAATCGCTTCTTTATCATTTATTGCACCTGTCTTTTCGCCGAGTTAAATTCACCGCTATTTAGAACCGAGAGCAACTTAGCATTCTCCGTGCCGTGCTTCTTAATGATGTTTACGAAACCCTTAAGGAAATTCCGTAATAATTAATACCGTTTTCCCGTTTCTCAAAGCCGCCTCGTCATTATTCTCGTTCTCGTGCAATAGACCTCTTGGATTTTTAATCAACAAGCGCGTCGAAAACTGTAACATTCCATCAAATCATTAGACGCGCGTTTATACAATTGGTCGCGTTGGTCCTTTGCGTAATCTTTTCCTCAAAAAAAAAAAAAAAAAAATTCAATTTACTCGTTAACATCAGCAAACTAAAATTTAAAATTTGTGCATATATATTTATTAAATGAAACTATTAATTATGAAAAAAATAGAAATTTCTAACGAAATTCAGCATCGAAGTGCTTTGGTGAGTCTCAAATGTTTGTTTACTTTGTTTTTTTTGTTTTTGTTGTGTTTTGGTAGTTTTTTGTCGTATTTTTGTTTTTATTATTGTTTTTTTGTTATTGTTGTTTTTATTATTGTTTTTGTTGTTTTCATTATTGTTTTTGTTGTTATTGTTTTTTTTTTGTTAGAGCAGCTATGCAGAGGTTATTCTTAGTTTTTTTATTTTGTTTTTTTCTGCGAAATTAATGTAGATGTCGCGTCGATTTATTTACATTCTCCTCAGTTTTTGATACTCCAATCTCTCAATCACGTGTCTTCTTTGCAAATATTTATTCTTTTACACTCGAAAGATATTTTTCTCTTTCGTTCGCTTCTCTCTTTTCGGTTCAATGTCATGAGCATTTACTGTTTATTTATTCGTTTGTTCGTGCGACTGTTTCAACTTGATTTGAGAACTAATGCGTAAATACTCGTGCTCGAATCTTAATATATCGCCGACAGTCCATTTGATATTAAAAACGTTGACATTTTTTTTTCACTTTTGCTGCTTATAAAATTTAAAAACTGCATTTAAATATTTTACAACGTTACAAAAAGAAAAGAAATAAACGGAGAAAGGAAAAAAGATAATCGCTCATTATTAATCCACCCTCGAGGAAAAAAACGTACCAATTAAAAATGCGTCAAAAATATCGAATTTTAAACCGTTATACTTCGGTTGAATATGATCCGAATTAAATGATACTTTGAGTTCTGAAGAGTTTGAAGCTTTATCTTTACGGTAATGTAAATTAGTGTGGTGAAAAATCCCTTCCTCCCCCTGCCATCCCCCGTGGAAGAACAGAAGTCAAAAGTGGAAAAAATGGCAAAATTTGTGAACTTGTATCGAAGTAAAAATATATTTTGGCTTCAATTGACTATTGGAGTGATGAAGTTTATTGATTTTCCTTCAAATCGCATTAAAATTCAAGTTCCTAGGATATTTTGGTGCAAAGTTATGCATTTTTGAAATTTATTAGCCCCCTCGTGGTGCACAAATTTCAAAAATGTATAACTTTGCACGAAAAAGTCCTACGCACTTGAAATTTTTTGTAATTTGAAGAAAAATAAATTATCTTTACCACTCTAATAGCGAATTGAAGCTAAAAAATTTTTTTACTGCAATACAAGTTCACAAAATTGGACATTTTTTTACATTTTCGACATTTTTTTCTCCGGGGGGTGGCAGGGGACGGAAGGGATTTTTCATCACCCTAATTTGTATAGTCGTAAAGAGAAAGCCTCAAACTATTCAGAATTCAAAGCTTCATCTAATTCGGATCATATTCAACCGAGATATATCGGTTTAAATATTCGGTATTTTCGGCGCATTTTTAAGTGGTGCGTTTTTTTCCTCAAATATATTAATAAATAAATAAATATAAATGTCTCATGAATAATTTATTCGGAAATAGCAATTTCTAATTTCAGTCTACTCTTCCGACTTTGATGCTGCACTTTCAATCAGAATTTGGTCTTGCACAAATGGTTCAATAAATACTCACTAATGCCATTCGCTTGTTTGAAGTTTGATTTCAAAATAAACCGAAACAGTTTTCAATTTGAAGAATAACATTTGATACCTCAACTTCAAAGTTTGACGGATACTTTATTATTGAATACGGGAAAGCGTGGTATAAATAATCATCAACACCACGCAGTCGCAATATTTGTCCAATATTCTGAGACGCGCCACCCTTTCTCCAGTCTGCCGATTTCGTTTGCAATTTCTGTAAACGATAAATAATTAAGTTAATGCAAATCTATTTTTAAATCGACGGAAGATAATTGAAATAAATTCAGATCGAATAAAAGTTTAGATTGCTTCTTTTGCAAATTAAAAAGTGCAATGCACTTTGTGCTGTCATTATAAATGGACGTTATCTTTTAGGAAACGGGTGGAAAATTAAAAACAATAATAATGGTATATAATAATAATTGACGGTAAGATAATAATAAACATAATACAAATAGTCGAACTTAATTTAATGGAACGGAAAGGGGAAGAGTGAGTTTTGCGATGTTTCTCCGAGATAATGGAATATTTTTTTTTTATTTTTGTGAATAATCATAAAATAGTGTTGTCACATTTTTTTCTCGCACAACGACGTATTTTTGTCGTAGACAAAACTGGCAAATGTGTGTGTGTATAAGTTTTTGCGAAAATAATTTGGGTACATGCACAAAGATTTTCGTACCTGTTGAAGCGTTTTATTTTAATTTTGAAGCGAATTTGAATTTAATTTCCTCCAATTTCATCGGGTTTTATTGATTTTAATAAATTGCTTGTTTTAATGCAATTCGAAATATTAATAAAATTGCATCGAATGTAATCGAAAGTTTTTATTACGAAGATTTTGTTGTAGCAATTTCTTTTGATACGCTTTTACAAAACTGTACTCATTTATATAATTAATTTTTCCAAAATTTGAAATCGTATGGAAAATTGCGATGAAAGATTAGTTTTCCGAGAATCAAACAAATTTCGCGAATCCGATGCTATCAATTTAATTGAAGCTATTCAATTACTGTAAACTTATTTTGGGAAATTTAATTAATTAAAATCAAAAGAGAACTCCTTTCTTTATATAAAGTTATATATAATGAATACAATAAACGTGATCTAGATTACAATATTATCTTTTTCCCTTGGAAAGCTAAAATTGATGCGGAAAGGGAAAGAAAAACAAATTAAAATGAGTATTAAAATAAATATAATATATGTTTGCATCATTCATATATGAAAACTGCCGAAGCATATATGGGGCTCATATATGTCCATAGATATTCATATATATGGCCATATATGTTTCAGATCCATTTCATATATGAAAATAGCCCATATAAAAATTTGACATGACCGTCATATATGAACCATACGAAAGAAACTCATTTTTCATATATGAAATTAATCTGAAACATATATATAGGGTTCATATATGGCCATATATGTTTCAGATCCATTTCATATGTGATAATAATCCGTGTAAAATTTGACATATATGGCTGCCATACATGGACCATACGAAAGAAACTCATTTTCATATATGAAATAGATCTGAAACATATATGACCATATATGAATTTCTATAGACATATATGAACCCCATATATGATTTGGGAGTTTTCATACATAGCCATATATGTTTCAAATCCTTTTCATATATGGCCATATATATTTCAGATCCACTTCATATATGATAATAACCCGTTTAAAATTTAAAAATTTATGCGATACATGTTTGCAGAAGACATATGTAGTGTATATAGTCACATATATGCCTCATATATCCTATTTTGATGAATCTTTTTATATAAAGCACATGTATATTATATATTATATGCCACATATATAACATAAAAGAGTCGCATATAGCCTCTACATAACAATTTTACCTCCCCATCCATCCGCGCTCATCAATACAAAATAATCCTCAACAATACCAAAATAAAAAAATCCCAAAATTTCAATTTTCATTTCCCACCCACAAAAAAGTTCCGCATTTTTCCAAGCGTAATAAATTTATTATCACGGCATCAAAAATACTTGCCCGCGCCAGTTCACTAAAATAGCAACCCGTTCCCTCCTCACATCCGCAGGAGTCACATTTCCCGTCCATCTTTCCAAAAGAACGAATTCGAAAAAGCCCTCGATGCGTTCGAATCCAGTTACCCGATCCCCATCGCCCCAAAGTGCCATCGACTAAAACGCTAATTAAAGATAGGATCCGAGTGCGGCGCGTGACGAACCGTCATCGAGTGCGTGAAAATCGATAAGTAGCTCCTGTGCACCGCCAGGCGGCGTGTCGTGCACGCGCCGACACACTTGGCCAAAAGTGACACTACGCGCCGACAGATCGCGCGCGCTCTTTGTGACTCGCTCCGGCATGATAATTCCAGGGCCCTCGTCGCAGCCCTCGACCCCAGTCCCTTTGAACCCTTTCGTCCCTCGCAAGTCAAACCAACCCCCCACCCCTCCCGCGGATCATTGGCGGAATTCGTCGGCGTGCGGCTGACGCGCGCATAACTTTTGCAAAAAAAAAAACGTCTGGCCAACTCGTTGACTTCGTGAAAGGACGCTTCGAGTGTAATCGACGATTAATGGACCTCTCCCTTTGTCCGCTTTTGCGAGCGGACTTCGGATCCGTTGTCTTCATTAACGCTGAAATCTGAGGTTTATGCGATAACGAGCGGGTTAATTAATTTTTTGTCGACGGTTTCCGCGTGTATTTATTCCACGGTTATAAAACGAACGCATGAATAAATAAATGTACGGGGCTTTCGAATTCCTCGTGTGAAAATGACTGTTTTTGATACGTCCGAGGGAAACATGTGTACACGTTTCGCTGCGAATTAAGCGGAGGCTTAATTGGGAAAATGTAGAAAAATTGTATTTATATATTGTATTTGTGTTTCTAATGGTTTAAGTTGGTAGCGATGAAATGGAAATGGAAATAGCAGAATCGAGTTTCTAATATGAAATAACGAAATGTTTTGGTCTTTGTATATTATCGCACGATTCATCAAAGTTATGTGTGATTATGTATACACCATGTATGATTATGTGTACATTATGTGTGATTATGTGCACACTATGTGTGATCATGTGTTATTATGGGTACGCTTTGTGTGATTATATGTACGTTGTGTGTGGTCGTGTGTGATTATATGTATGTTATGTGTGATCGTGTGCGATTATATGTATGTTATGTGTGATTATATTTACGCTATGCGTTATCATGTGTAATTATGTGTACATTATGTGTGATTACGTGTACGTTATGTGTGATTATACGTACACTATGTGTGATTATGTGCACATTATGTGTGATCATGTGTGATTATGTGCACATTATGTGTGATCATGTGTAATTATGTGTACGTTATGTGTGATAATGTGTGATTATGGGTACGCTTTGTGTGATTATATGTACGTTATGTGTGATCGTGTGTGATTATATGTACACTATGCGTGATCATGTGTACATTATGTGTACATTATGTGATTACGTGTACGTTATGTGTGATTATATATACATTATGTGAGCATGTGTATATTATATGATTAAATGAACGCATTTTCAAATTACTTATTTGATACATAATCTAAAGTATTCATTTAATCTAACTAATTAATCATCTATACATCTTATGCCTGAGACGCTTACATTTGTTTGTCTTTTTTTTTATGGAAAGTGTACTACTATTTGTAAAAATATTCGAATTCTTTAAGCTTGCTTTGTTAATGGTACAAAGTGCTACTGTACGATATTATTCCAAATGGATATTTGTAGGAAATTGTCGCAATAAACATTACCATACCTTCTTAGGGTTGCAAGATATCGTTTTTAAATGCAACAGAATTACCAGAATTACCATAATATAACAGCAATATTTTACCAGCGATATCATGCAAAGTTTTCTTTAACCTGATGAAAGTTCATGATTTATTTAGCAACTCTTTATGTTGTACGAATATTAATTATAATTATACATGAAACACCATTAAAATGACCTGGTAACCAAATTTCACCTTGTTAAGCATTTTGTATTTATTTAAAATTGTTCATAAATTAGTTAGAATAAATAAATTATTAATATTTATGACGATCTCATGCAGTTTCCATCTTTAAGAATAAATTATTCCAAATATACAAATATTTACTTGATTGACCTTCCAAGTTCTTGTTTGTAAATAGTCATTACGTAAACAAATAAAATAAATACAATTCTGGGAATTAAATATGCAAATATTTACTATTGGCCTTCCAAGGTCTTGTTTGTCAATAATCCTTATGTAAACAAATAAAATAAATACAATTCTGA
This sequence comes from Habroteleia sp. ZL-2020, assembly GCA_022817445.1. Classification (NCBI taxonomy): domain Eukaryota; kingdom Metazoa; phylum Arthropoda; class Insecta; order Hymenoptera; family Scelionidae; genus Habroteleia; species Habroteleia sp. ZL-2020. The sequence continues at coordinate 7,153 of JABFPK010002144.1, forward strand.
AAAGTAAATATACAAATATTCACTTGACTGACCTTCTAAGGTCTTATTTGTAAATAGTCGTTAAGTAAACAAATAAAATATATACAATTCCGGGAAGTAAATATACAAATATTTACTTGATTGACCTTTCAAGGTCTTAATTGTAAATAATCCTTATATAAACAAATAAAATAAATACAATTTTAGGAAGTAAACAATATAATTAAAGTTGGAAATTCCATAACCTTAACATATTTGCGCCTATTTTTTTGCGAAAAATAAATCCAAAAAGCTGCAATTTGCAATTTTTTCTTACTTAAAGTTTATATACTAACGAATAAAACAAGCCGGTGAGCTACTTCAAATGTTCATTCACTCATTTTATTGCCCGACGAAATATTTTACTTTGAATCGTCTAGAAATAAAATTCTGGCAAGCAATTTATTTTAGTTATATGAAATATTTAAATTAGCGAAGCGCGTCCTCGTAAGTTCAATTATAAAGAAGCAGGTCATTTAAAAAGAAAACTTTGAAAATTGAGTGAAGGCTGCAATATCTCGTTCGCGATATTGCGTAATGTCAAGCAAACGAGAAGAAGTGAAATCACGAATCGCGACCCGCACGAAAAAGAGCTTGCAGATCCAGAAAACTGAAAAGAGCAAGATCAGCAGTGCTTAACTCACAAGCTCAAATTATTTTTCTGTCTTTAACGGAATTTTTACTCGAACAATTTTCAGCGGAAAAATCTTTCTAGAATTCAAAGTACGTTCTAATAAATGATATCCGTAGCGGAGTATTTGTTGCAATTCGATGTCACCGAGCCGAGTAGTACACGAGAAATCTTAACTGAAACTATGGCATGAAATTCTAATCTCAAAATGTATTGTCTCCAAACGAAGAGAAGAATTTAAAAATATGTTTCGCTCGGCTGAATTGCGTATTTATTTTTGTGTATATGAGACTGGATTGAATGTGTTACGAGTATTTTTATATGCATTTTACGATTTCAAAATGGCAATACAAAATTGTAATACGTGTAAATTGAACGTTCCGAAGTAAAAATCAGTTGTTTACTTAAAATTGGAAAAATGTATTCTTTTCTCTTCAATTCGAAATCAAAATTTTTCAAGGTTTATTTAAAAAATTTGATATTTGTTGAAAGATTTTTCAAAATTGAAAAATTTTCTTTAAAAACATCTTTAAAAAATTTTTTTTTTAAATTTATAAATTTTTCAATAAACCTCGAAAATTTTTTTTTTCGAAGATTTTTGAAAAATAAAAAATTTGATATTTTCTGAAAGATTTTTCAAAATTGGAAAATTGTTTATATGAAGAACTTACTGAACAATTTTATGTACAAATCTCAGTTTTTCTGTTTAAATATATTCAAAAATTCGAAATTTAATTTTTTTTATATTTTGTTTTTAACCTATTATCATAAAAACATCATAATAATGTTTTTCGTAAAAAAATTGTGAAATCTGTTAATTAATTCATAAAAAAATTTGTTGCAAAAATTTATACTGCAATTCGAATTATACTGCATTTCAAATTACAAAACATATATAAATTATTATTTACAATTAAAAATTATTACTTTAAATTATTTTTTTTACATTTCGTGAAATTACGTAATTCCTTTTTTTGCAAAATTTTTTTAATTAATACTAGCTTCTAATAATAATAACAACAGTATATATATTAAAGAACGTTTTAAAGAAGTTATTCTTTCTAATAACACAGTGTGTGTCGGAAAGAAACAATTATAGAACTACCGTCCGCTGGGAAACAAATGCTTCTTTCCGTACGATCGCGCAAACGAACGTTTTGTAATTTTCAAATTGCTATAATTCGAAAAGTTTAGCGCCAATTAATGAAAACATTTCTACAAAATGTCCTTACGAACTAAGTAACAACTCTCGCTTATTTTTTTTTTTTTTGTTTCTAAACTTTCGTTACGTAATTTCTTCGCGATCGCAAAAAGCATTATTTATTTACCTATCAAACAAAATAAAATTAATTTAATTTTCCAATTCCTTCAAAATCGTCTCATAATCATATAAAAAATGATTTCAAAAATATATTAAATTTCCTTCACATTTACACAATTTATCAAAATGTGAATTTACAAAAACATTGTGTTTTGATAAATCAAAATAAAAAAATAAATATTTTTTTTTTACTTCAAACATTTGTTTTTAATAAAAGCACAACAATGCATTTCCTTCCCTTTTTTTCTGCATTCGCGTGTATTTGTTTTCAATTCTTGTTTGTCAACAAACCGCAATAATATTTACAATTTATTAAAACCAAAACAAACCCAAATTTACAGAGTTCGTTAAAAAATCCGACTCAGTCGTAATTTAATTCCCCCTCCACGTCCGATCCGCACGTAAGTTGAATGCCAAAAGTGCCATTAAATTGCAAAAGGTTCGACTACGTCAAATTTACTACCCTTATCGACGCGCGCCGTTCAACTTTCATCCTATAAACAAGAACTTTTCTTTTGGCGAACTTTGTCGAGTTCACTTTATCATTTCGACTAGGTTATTCGAGCTTGGCAGTTACCGTGAAAAAGCTCAGGTGCAGCCTCGTAACGTAAAGAGTTAATCGGGCTAATGGCACGGTGTTATCTTTCTTTTTCCGACCACGGTCACCTCCTGTAAATCCGGTTGGTAAAAGTGTTCGCGAAAGAGCCACAATTTCTCATGTAAATGTAAGCCCTAAAAGCATCCAGACGCTTGTAAATTGAAGCACGCTGTCGCGGATACGTGCCATCTGATAATTAACGAGATTTGCACTCAGAATCGCAGTGTCAAAAATTAGTCACGAAATTAATGAAATGCCATTTATTTAGAAAAATAATGCAATAGCAATAGTAATTTTTTTTATTTGTATAAGTTGATCTGTGTGAATAATAAATACACTAGTTTTGATTTTATAGAGTTGCATAAATTAAATACAGTTCGGGAAAGCTGACAAATTATGATCCTATGCAAAAATGAACTTATATATGTCATAAATGTCATATATGTATTAGCTTCTATATATATGCTATATATGAAATCCACAGACATATATGATTCCATATATGTGTCATATATGGCTAGCATATATGTTCCATATATATGTCATATATGAAAATCTACAAACATATATGTTGTCATATATGTGTCATATATGAAGTCTACGAACATATGTGTTGTCATATATGTGCCATGTAGGAAATTTACAAATATACGCGTCATATATGGGAAGCATATGTGCTCCATATGTGTGTCAAATATGAAATCTACAAACATATATGGTAAGCATATATAGCAAATATATATTTTCCATATATGTATCATATATGGCAAGCATATATGTTCCATATATGATCCATATATACTC
>JABFPK010002146.1:0-10520 GCA_022817445.1 Habroteleia sp. ZL-2020
GTACATTTTAAGCCTAGATTCCCAGGTGTCATGCTGTAAACAAAGATTTACTTTATTTAATATAGCATATGTTTATAAAAAAGTATATAAATGAATATTTGAAGAAATATAAAATAGCACTGACATAGTAAGTAAATTTACAACAATCTTTTTTTATTTCTTAATTCTTTATGGATGAATTCAAGATAAATTTAATTTAAATTTAAAATGTTTAGTCATTACCTACACGAATAGAAATAATATAAATAATATCAGGATGAATTAAAAATTTAATTAGATAGGTAAAAATGCATATATTTTCTTGAAGATATAAATGAGTTAAACATTACAAAAAATCGATTTTTATCAAACTGTCTAATAATATATTTAATTTTCAAAATATTTCAAAAAATCTAGAAAATATAATAAAATTTTAAATACTACATTTTCTCCACATATGAACATTTATTTATTTTAGCTTGAAATAAATAATGTATTATACCCTTGTTAAAAGTATATTCTTGTACGAGTTGTATAAATGATAAAATTGAATTTATTGATTCATAATTATAAACCAGCAGCCGAGGATCAATTAAATCCAATTAAGATATTTTTATTGTAACTGCAAAGTGGACACAAATCCAATTCGAATTAAAATATCTAAATTGGATTTAATGAAATATAATTGTCATAGCAATGGCGGACAAATGATAAACAAAATTAAATTTAAGCGAATAGAAGTATACATTGAACATTTAAAATTTAATAATATACAATTATTAATGTATATTGCAATAAATTTTAAATATGCAATTTAATTGAATTGGTTACATATTAGCAGTTCTTTCGACTTTTATAAAGTGACTAGTAAGCTCGTAATCAAAAAACTGTTTTGCCATTGAAATAACACAAGCCAACCGATAAAAAGGGAAATCATTTTGTGCCAAGAAGAAATTTCTAAGATCACGTACCACCTCACCTTTACAATTTCTTTCAATTTTTTCCAATATCGAAAATTGAAATCAAAATGTAAAATAAGTACACTAATACAATTTGAAACTTTATTTGAATTGTACGTAATTGGTTATTGTGTTTAATTGATTTTCGTCTACCGGGAATATTGTGCGCGATAAAATAGATTACGAAAATAGTTTTATTTTGATTTAAGTCGATATTGGTTGACCATCCAATCATCACGCAGTTTAAAAATGAATTTTAATTGCACACATTTATATGTATAGAAACAAAATCGTTTTCTGTTATTTTTTTCTTATATATTATATATATACACAGTTTCTTTATATATTCCGAAGTAGTTATTGTGTCCGAATCACTCCCTAAGGAATTCAATTGCCGCTGACTAATTTGCTCGACCGATATATATGTACGAGTGTACATAACACGTTCACTCGTTAGGGTGCCATCCGTCTCTTTCCTTCCCGTATACATTTATCCTCTTCTCATTTCTTCCGATTACCGTACCACTCGCTTCTCGCAGTGCAGTTGTCATTAACGATTAAAACTCTCTCTTTTCGCTCGACAGTTATATCTCTTCGGGTTACGAAATAACGCGCAGATTGTTCCGCCTTGATATAATTGCTCGATAGGGGAAAACAACACTGCTTCCCGGTTAGCTATTTCGTTTTTAAAAGTTGAATGCGATATTCATATGTGGAATGAAATAAGTATTTAGCATGATTATGAATGAAAACTAAATTCATTTATGCATAAGCAAAATGGCGATTAAATTCGCAAGTTATTTACTACTAGAGCTGCAATTCTAATTAAAAACTTACGATTAAAAAAATGAACTTGCCATATTGTATTTATTAATGCATGAAAAGTATAAATTAGAAAGAGAAAAATATCGAATGCGAATATCTTATTATCATTATTTTTATTACTGTTATTATTGTTATTATTATTATTATTGTTGTTGTTGTTGTTATTGTTATTATTGTGAATCTCGAAAATTAATTACTGATAAATATGTATTCAAATATATTCGAATTTAATTATTAATTTCTCCAAATATTCTTAGTTTATATAGGAATACGAAATTTATTGTCAGAAAAACTGATATGAAATATTCTCATATTGCTGCAACATTGTATGCAGAGAAAATTATTTATGTGTGTGTACGTATTTATTATTTATTGCATATTTGGTTCGAGATTAATATCATAATAATATCAAAGTAATCTTTTCAAAAATAATTTGTACAAGTATGCTAAGTATATATGAAGTGATTATATATGAATAGTAATGTATAGCAAATTTTTAAACATGTGACATTAATCGTCACGCATAACACCATAAAATATTATTTAGCAGAATTAATATTGCACTCATGAATGAGACATTTCTAATATTGTATAGTCAAGGTCATGGACGTTTTGATTAAATTCCACCCTTTACCAACGTTTATCTTAACATCATTTTAATCATTTACAAGTAAGAGACCGATAAACGTCATTTGAAATCTGATTACTTCAGTATTAACAATTTTTTTTTAGATAACTCAAATTGTTTATAAAAATAATAAATGTACAGGAATTCTAATACACATTTTTGTTCTAATATCTAATTTGGAGTAAAATAAAAAAATTCAATTTTTTTTAAAGTTATTTCAAAATGATTACTTCTTTATTTAGGAATTTATATGGTTTCTAGAGGTATTTCTTTTTATCGTTCAAACAAATTTTTCTCAAATAGTAACGGTTTGGTTGAAGCGTAAAATATGGCGTTGATAATAATAGCAGTTCACTTGTCCACCAGAGGGCTTTCGAAGGCATGTTAATGAAGTCGTATCAATGACCACGTAATAACGCGATGCAGACGACCGATAACTCATGAACATTAATCAGGACTCCCGATGACATTCATTTGCATGTGACAGTAATTTATTAATCCACATCTTCGAAATGATAACAATTATGTGAGTGACAGTTAAGCGTCATTTCTGTCATTGCATCCACAACAGACGCGCATTCGGTATATTTACCAAATTATTAAAATTTCTAAAAAAATATTAATATAGGCGTTTCCATTGCAGATCTAAACTATAAACATTTCTATACTTATTTAAAATATTATTTATTGAGATTAAAAATTTAAATATCAGCCTTATTCCTTGCAAATTTAAATTCAAAATTTTAAGTATGTAATATTTATTTTTCAAGCATTCAACATTCATTTAAATATTAAACAATAATTTTCGTTCTCTTTTTTGTTTACTCATAGCGAGCTCCTACACTGACTCCTGCGACATATTTCTGTTATCACAATAACGCAAAAAAGATAATCAGAATCCTAATCCGAATTCTTCGCAAAAGAACTTTGAAGGCTAGAAAACTACAATTAAAACACTCAAAGAAGCTCTGACGTCACGCAACGAAGACGTCCTGTAATTAACCTTAAATCGATATCAAACTTCGAACGAAGTACCTTATACGATTATTATAGAACTAATTTAAAATTAACTCGAGATGAGAAAAATACTTCTAAATCAATTTTTGAAATTACTTTTCGCTTCCATCTTCGACGCGTTAACGCGATTTATAAATTATAACGTTTGAAAATCTTTAAGGTCATATATGACCTTAAACATTTTATTTAAAAGAATGTTTTATTTGTCCGGATTTTGGTGCCGCGTCCTCTAAATAGTTTAAAATCCATTAGCATTCATTTTGAAGGTAAATTATTAAATGTATTTATTTATAATATAATTGTTTATTCAAATTAAATGTTCCAACGTTGGCAAAACAGTTGATTCAGCGTTTCGATTGCAAACGCCAGAAATTGGCACTTTCTGTCTGGATTTCTACATATTCAATACATATTTACATGTACAACTATTAAATTATCAGCAGATAATATTATTCAAATATTATTTTCACATGAATAATAACAATAATATTTCAATGATACTGTACGCATTTTACTCATTTTATTTTTTAGCTTTTCCTTTTTTTAATACAATATATTTCACACACGCATTAAAATATTATAAAAAGTACAAACATACCTGAAATACTTTAAAAGCGCATCACGAACACTGACATAATATTTCTAAAATATTATTTGCTGATATGACATATGAGTGAAACAATAATTTTACACCTTGTTAACGCATTAACCTTGTTAATGCATTAAGTTTTCATCGTGCAAAAAATTTCCAATAACCAAATCTGCTGCCAGCGAATAGTTAGTTGCTGGCAGATTGTTAATTAATTGAATTTCCTTCTAGATGCGTTTAATTACAATGTACAAAAAGCATGAAAAAACTGAAACAAATTATTCATTGTTTTGTTCATGATTTACTATAGTGCTTTAATTATTAGCTTCGCGCCTGCGTAATGCCCGCTTTTTATTTTACAACGTGATCTGTAAATCAGCGTGTCAGCAACGTAACTATTTACGTTGGTGTACTCTGTCATTAATTCTTCCGCGCAAAGGACACAATGGAATTCGTTTACTGTTATGTCTGTTACGATTGCAAATGAAATTTATTCCTGAATAGGAATGTTTTCTTACGAAATAATAATTTTTAAATGCGTCAATTACAAACGAAAACTATCATTATGAAAAGTTTAAAGAATTACGAAACATTTATAATTTCTGAAAACACTGGCTAATTTAATTAACAATTAATTTTTAATTTTGTTAAATGAAAGAATGGTAATTAATAATTAATCGAAATATTATTACAACAAAGAAAATGTTAAGAAATCTCATGGTGAAATAAATAAACTGAAAATATATTATATTTTAATATGATAGTATATATATATATATATATTTATAGATAGATAGATCATAGTCTGTTATCCCTGTCGAACTTGCGAGGAAAATGTTTCCAGTAATAAACGCCAAAGGTAATATTAAATAAACATAAATCTGCCTTATAATATAGCAACTCAATCACCTTGTCTTTTTTTACACAATAACGACGAATGCAGTGCAAATATTAATTTTATCCATTGATCTAATACGACGTTGTATCGTATTCTTCACTGTTACATATTGATTAGTACGTAAGTTGAACTTTTATAAATATTCGTTTGGTGGTGGTAACGTTCCATTTAGAATAATAATTAGCATAATATTTCACCGAATCTAGGTCAATCTAAGACAACAGCATATCGAAAGTCAATTTATTAAAAATGAATTTATAAAAAACATAAATTTCAATGAAATGATAAAGACGTCGCAGTTTAGACCAGCTAATCAACCACTTCCCGGTTCAATTCAAGGACTCATTTTCAATAAATTGTAGTACCGATAATTAAATGCTTTGACAAATTATTTCTCAATAATTTACCTATTGATAAATTGACCAAGTACCCCTTTCTCTCTAGACAACCATCTGATACGGAAATCTTTGAAAGTAAAATAGTATGTCTTTGTTGTGGTTGCAAATTATGTCGCCTAGAATCGATAAGTGATTTTCTATTATCTCCAATTTTCTTAAAGGCTGATATATAAAAGATGATGATATATACATCAAATTACAAAGTTTAGTACTTTTTGAAGATTTTTGAAGTAACTTTAAACAATATTAATTAATTATAAACTCAATCATTATTAATTATTATCATGATAATAATCACATGATTTTTTAGGTGATTTTATTAAAGATAGTACTAGTAAACTACCCATGAAAAAAAGAACATATATGTTCCATGTGAGCAAATCCATGTATGAGGCATATATGTAACCATATATGTTTTAGCCATATATGTAGCAACCATATATGTAGCAGCCAAATATGTAGCAGTCATATATGTAGCCATATATAGTGTTATATATGAATCCATGTATAGCCATATATGTAGCCATATATGGTGTTATATATGAATCCATGTATAGCCATATATGTAGCCATATATGTAGCCATATATGTAACTATATGTGGTGCTATATATGAAGCCATGTGCAGCCATATATGTAGCCATATATGTAACAATATATGTAACTATATGTGGTGCTATATATGAAGCCATATGTAGCCTTATATGTAACCATATATGGTGCTATATATGAAGCCATGTGTAGCCATATATGTAACCATATATGGTGCTATATATGAAGCCATGTGTAGCCATATATGCTTCCATATATGCAGCCATATGTCTAGCCATATATGTGACACACAAATATTTACATGTGCATTTTAAATTGTATTATCTTCCACCGTGGACGCGACAGTTAAATAAAAAAAATGTAAATTACAACTTGGATAGCATGCATTAGTTCACAAATACTATTCGAAAACTATTTGTTTTATAATAGTCGAGCACGAGTGAAACTCCCTTTCGATTTAACCTCTTCTTACACTTCCTTCGTCAAGTCACAGATTATGGTAACGTCAGCGCTGATGAATATTCTGTAGAATATTAGTGAACGCAGATGCTCATTATTATATCACGACTAGAATGCAGTTCAGAACGTACGACCTCAATAATCGTAATTAGAAGTTTGAGCATCAAGATATATTCATAGCTTTATGTTCAATCGACTGATCTGCATACAGCACGATGTAGGACGAAAAGGATCGAAGCAAGAAACGATGGGCGAGACGGAGGCAGCGATATTGTATTTGCAATAATAACAAACTTGAGTACTCATTCTAATATATGTCAGAATAATTTTCGTATTAAAACAATTTGCGCGCGTTATCAAAACTTTCAAATTCGTCGCGCAAAGGGTCCTTAATTGCCTTTGCATACATCTGATACATCGCCCGGCTGATTGTCCTGTTTCGTGAACATGATTGGTTGCCTTTGTTATGGAGTTTCGTGTAAATGTTCGACGTCATAAAGCACGGCTAGAACAATTAATTTTTAATTGTTTATCAATCGTAATTCAGTGAGAGGTTGACTGAAAATGCAATTTTTTGCAACGGCCTCGCATCGATTATGCAAATTCATACGAAATTAGTTTCGCTGAGCATGTTAATTGGTAATTGAGTTAGCCCGATCGAGATTACGATTCCTCATGAAAAATTCAAATCGAATATGATATTTTTGATATCATATTGAATGTCGTTATATTTTGAATAATTGAATTTAATTTCATTAATTTTGAGTACGCGACATTCATTATGTAAAAATTGGATTATGTTAAGTCAATTTGTCCCGTCGAAGGTCTAAATTTATATTTAAAGATATTTTTGAAACATTTAATTATATAATCTGTAGATAAAATTAGTTTGGTTTTTTTAAAATAATTTTGTTACAGAAATTTTGAAGATATAATGATTAAAAAATAATAAAAGTAATGAAATAAAAGTTTTTTGAAAGCAAAAAAAATAAATAAAACCCCAGGTCGGATTACGTCGGGACAAGTCGGATTATGTCAGTCCGATTGTCGACTTGATTTGATAATCTGGGGTATCCAAGATTTTTAAGTAACCGAAAATATGTCATTCTATTTGTAAAATAGGGGATAACTCGAATATTTGTCAAATAGCAGGATATCTCCACTTCTCCTTGTAAAAGGGATAACGCTTTTTTCATCAATCAGTCTTTAACTAAAATAATTTTTAGTATTTTACCCAGTACAACATATATATATATATATATATATATATATATATATATAATATAATTCTGACGTAGAATTTAAATTTCTATGAGAAACTCATAATTATATATATATAATAAATAAATAATATCAGCACAAAGCTATTTTTTTTTGTTTCAAAATTTCTCATTTTTCGATATTATTTTTCTGGCAATTTGAAAAATTTTGTCAAATGAAGTCAATATGCAAAAAAAATACCTTATATCAGTCGAGCATTGCTCGAAATTTTTTTTATGCATTCAAAATGAAGTTTGCGAAAAAAATTTTCGTCATTATGTTCAGTTTCTGTTACCAAATCGTGAAATCTGAGCACCTGAATTTGGTGAAAAATGTGTATATCCATTTTGCACTTTAAATACTATTTTCTGTTTCCTTTTACATCAGAAATGTCATTTACATTAAATTTAGCGAGATCTGAGACAAATAATTTTTTTGGCCTCTTAAAATTCAGAAGGTCCTACGCTGGAAAATTTTTCAATTTTAAGTCGAATTTTAAAAATAATGAATTGAATTTTCTTCAAACTTACATCCAAACATACAAGTATCTATATTGTTCTGATGCAGAATTCAAATCTCTATAAGAAACACTTCATTATATAAAAATCATATTAATAGTATTAGCACAATCCTAGTTTTTCTTTTGTAAAATTTCCTATTTTTCGATTGCATTTTTTGGATGATTTGAAAAATTTTTTCAAATTCAGTCAAAATGCAAAAAGAAATGCTTTATATAGATGAAGGGCTGCTCAGAAACTTATATATGCTCCTAAAGTACGATAAGCAGAAACAAAATTAGCAAAAAAATTTGTTTTTTGCCAAAAACTTGATATCTAGGCATCGGAAATTGATGAACTTTGTTGAGGTATCCCATTTTAAGATAATTATTTTCGTTATCCCCTTTTATAAAAAAAATCCGAAATATTATTTTTGTCAATTATTCACGTTATCCTTTTTTACAAGTAGAAATTTTAAACATATTTTAACATATATTTTAAACAATAGTTTATACAAATAACAACAAATTTTTGAAATATCTTTTTTCACAACCAAGTTTTGAGGCATCCCTTTATTCTTAAGAGACGTCGATATAACTTTTACAAATATTTTTGTTAGATAAAACATTACATTACTTGTAAAACATGAATTTATGTTTAGACGTGTAAGTAAAAGTTGATAACAATGACTTACTTCGAGATTTTTGAAGCGATGCGAGGAGCAAAGAGCGCTGAGAAATCGGCTTAAAGCACATTTCCTTCGGCTCATTTTTTGACCGACGTTAAGAGCATCGTCCATTGCTTCTCTTCCAGTTGTTGAACTCACCCCAATCTCTACATCTTTACCCATCTGAAATGTAGAATGCCAAGTCTCATTAATCCCTATACGTTGATTTAATATATACATACAAGATATAAATAAAATTCAAACATTTAATATAAATTATATATAAATTAATTATAAATTTTATAATAATAATAATATAAAAAAAGCAAATAAAATTAAAATATTAATATTACACATAAACAGTTTGTTATAATGCCAATTATAAATTCTTTTCTTATAATAATATTACATTTTCTATTTCTTTCGTCGTTATTAAATTTATTTAACATGAAGTAGAAATTGCTTAAAAAATAATACGAAACCCGAACTCTTTATTGCCTCATTTCTCTTGTCGCAATACGTTATATAATAATTGAACATGAGATTAGCGCCGTAAAAATAATTTGGTATCCTTGCTCCATTTGCGAAGACGTTACGTCCTTCTGTCATCTAGCAGTGAAATACATGTTCCTCTTATATTTTATATACATACATTGAGAGAAATATGGATAGTTAGAATAACCATTTTTAAATAGTTGAAATAAAAATAGTCATGATAACCATAATAATGGTTGTATTAACCAATTGTATGGTTACAGTATACCTATTTTGCATGGTATATGTAACCATTTTTATATAGTGAATTTCGTCTATAGTCTAACAGTTAAAATAACCATTAAATATCGTTACGTTAACCATTTTCTCGACGAGAATGCCATCTGAAGTCGAAGTCGAATGAAATCGTTTTTCAAATTTAATTTATTTCATTGTCGGATTTTGATTTACTTCATCGCATATGTGAGTAATTTAAACAAAATTATATCCTTATTTATTTATTTATTCATTAATTTAAGATATTCTATATAATCACCAATGTATAATCATTAATAATTATTGCTGCAAATCATATTTTTATTAACATAGTATTTATAACCATAATAAAATGGTCAGATTTAAAATTCACTATTCTATATGGTTACAGTAACCATTTCTTTCTCTGAGTGTACCCATTTTTAGAATTATTAAATCATATAATTTCAGTCTTATTTTAAAAATTGTTTGTTTTTTTTATGTTTTGTTATTTTTATGTTTTGTTTTCTTTATGTTTTGTTATTTTTATGTTTTGTTTGTTTATGTTTTGTTTTCTTTATGTTTTGTTTTTTTTGTACAAATAAATTACAATATATTCATTTTTGATATTGTAGATAATAAGATTTATACAAATGCATATCTTTCCATTTTACATCGAATTCATCAAATTCTTTATATTACATTTCATAAATATGTTTTCAATGCATTTCCAAGAATTTTTTACTAATTCAGAAAATGTTTTCAAAATCGTTTGACAAAGAGAAATGATGTTTTTAAATTCAATATTTGTATTTTCATATTATTTCCTAAATATTTCACATTTAATGTTTTGTGTCTCGGTAATTTCATCAGAAAATTAATTAATATTATAATAATAAAAAACCTAATTAATAAATTATTTGTTATACATTGTTGAACCCAGTAAGAAATTGCCGTAGCTCACGAACGATTCAATGCTGATCCAGTACTGGAAGCCATACTACGGTCAATCAGACCTGCATCAGTACTGATAATTGCATGGCTAACCACAGTTGCCAACTGCG
>JABFPK010002147.1:0-10515 GCA_022817445.1 Habroteleia sp. ZL-2020
GTTTTGCAAGAGCGTAATCAAATCAATAATGAAAATATTAATCGTTATAATTTTTTATGCAAATGTTTACTTATCTACCATTATCTTTACACGTTCATATGAATATACCATCTTTCATACATTTGCAAAATAAAGGACAATATTCCATCTTTTTTTTTTTTCTACAAATTTGTAGTTGATAAATTTATTTTTGATAAACTAAAATTCCTCATTTCAAATTATCCTAACCAAGCATTGTGTTTCAGGGAAAAAGTTGAAGTGTCCGTTTTGCGACCGATTGTATGGTTATGAGACGAATCTGCGCGCGCACATCCGGCAGCGCCACCAGGGTATTCGGGTGCCTTGCCCGTTCTGCGCGCGGACTTTCACCAGGAACAACACGGTTCGACGGCACATCGCCCGCGAGCATAAGACTGAGCTCAACATGAAGGCCTTCCATCAGCAGCAGGGACACGCAGTCTCGGATGCGGTGCCGCAATAACCTAAGCAAATCAGCCAGGTGAAGCGAGATATCCCCGCGGCGACGCTGCACAGCAAATCTAATAAGAAAAGTAAAAATCGATTATGATTATGAGAAGAAAGAAAGAAATACATGCGGCTACTACAGTGACCTGCGAGTGGCGAATTAGACGTCCCCTCACCACCCATTACGTACACCAATCAACAACCACCGTCCCTATCCCGACCCTACGTTAATTCACTCGAATTTCGAACCGCAGGTCGATCTTCGGTTGCGTTATTCACTCGAAACGAGTGCAATCAGGATTGCATATTGGGTTTCAACAGGACTGTTTACCGCTTAGAAACTGCAAGTTTAATTAAACGAAAGTCAGTTGGATTCCACTTATGAATTGGATCCCCACTGAAGGGTTTTTGAGTTTTGTCAAAGAACTTGAAATCTTCTCGTTCGAATCATTGAATTTCATTGAAAAAAATGAAACTGTCTACGGAAATGAGTTGTTTGTTTCAAAAGACTTAGTTTATATATATATACATATATATGTATATATATTTCCTCTATTTTTTTTGGTTATTAACTTCTTCTGTTAATAAGTTGCAAGTATACGCAAAGTTTGTTGTCGTTAACTTTGATTCCACGGTCGATCTAACTTTAAGTAGATTGAACCCAAATGTTACCAAGTTAACTGTTTTCAATGTGCAAACGAGGACTTGAATAGACGCAAGATCGGCTTTCGCTTGGGAATTCGAGCTTCGCAGCGAAAATCACAAAACTAGTCAATCGAAGTGCAACGGTCGATATGAAGTGAGTGAACCTATATAAACGTAGAGCAGACGGGAAATAATGGAAGACGAAGATGAAGAATAAAACGAGAGAAAGAGTGCGAGTGTATGAATGAAAGGTACAAAACACAAACGCAAACCGCAAAGCAAATGACAAAATAAATGAATGTAATATAATATGAAACGATTAACGAAACACGAAGTAAATAGAAGGAAGGATGATAATCGGAGAAAGCTGTTGTCGATAGAATACAATTAACTCTTTGCCACTATTATTATAACCGTTACAACCGATCCTAGTTCAAATAATTATATTGTTGAATCTGCGCCTAGAGTCAAAGATGACGACGCAACCTACGGTTTTTAAATAGGATTTAAGTTTAAGTTATGTCACGCACAGTGCCAAAAGACAAAGTAATAGTTAAATGATGAAATAGTAAAGGAAATGAAATGAAATATCAAAATGGACGCGAAGATGAACAAGTGGAGGACGGGCGCCGAGTTTCGCCGTGACAATCTGCCAGGCGGCGCTCGACGTCCGTCGGTCCACGATGTGGAGAAGGCGCCTTCTTGTGATAACTATTATCGCGTGCAATAGTAATAACTAACTAACTGTTTTTGTACATGTATTTTATATATACAAATATATAAATGTATTTTACATATATACAACGTATATAACAATAGTTTTCAGATGGAGATCTTTATATGAGGACGTCAATTAACGCCATTTTCTTTGTGACCGGTGATAATTTCATGTGATATACGATAGATGTATCGTGACATTAAATAGCGCCTTTTCTACACGACGCCCCCTACCGCCATAGATACGAAATAAAATAGTTGAATGAAATATGAGAGGCGTTGCCAGTGGTCGATTTAACTGCTTCAACTTCCTGTCAAAATTGAATTCACCAATTATTCCACAAATGTCTCTTCATAATCAAAAGGATACAGGTTGAGGTACTCCATTTTGGCAGGAAGGACGAATTTCGGATCGACTGGTGAGGGACCTTGAAAAATAACATAGAAGATATGAAACCGTACACGCTTTTTCACAGGATATCAATTTTGTTGAACTGTTAACAATGTTTAAGACGAAAGCAATAGTATAATAGAGTAATGATTATAAGATAATGATTGAACTGATTTTACATGACTGTTATCGAGAGCTAACAATAGTTTATTGCATTCCTAGTCACGTGGCGTTGATAGCCGCGCCATCTGCCGAGATAGTTCTTTGTTCTCTCCCTTTTACTTTCACCTCACAACGACAATAGAGACGAGATAGTTGTATATACAGTTGACGATCACGCCATCTGGTTCCATTAGCGATAAAATCATGTTTTCATCTTTGTTTTATTCGTTTGACTATCGACTCGAACACTTAACTGCAATGTAAAATTACAGTATCGTACGCAGTCCGTCTTTGTATGCATTTTTGACCTTTTATACTCAAACTCCATTACCGATGAATAGTTGTAATAGATGGCAACATACATTTGTTATGGTTACAACGAGTACTGTAAGTTTACATACGTTTCGCCAGTTAATTTTCGTGTTCGCAGTCGAACCGCGTTTTTCCAAGCCCTTCGTTGGGAGCCAAAAGTTCTACCTCAATATTATACCAAGACCCGTTTTAAATACATAGCATAGGGAACCGATGAAATAACCATACATAAATAGTCTGATACAAACTTTAGTCAAATAGTATTTTGCATATGTTTAAATGATTGAATTACCGTTAAAACAATATGGCCGATTATGATTTTGACGCGCGAAAGTGGACGGATGAATGCAAATACTTTATACGCACACTCAAACGTAAATTTTTAATCTGATAAAAATCTAAAAAGAAACAAAAAGAAATTGAATAATTGCACGAGAGCCGCAGTAAAAGAAAAAGTTTCAATGATGAAGATTTGGTGACGAAAACGATTCGAAAAGTGGAAGGAAAATGATGAAATGATTTAACAAAACGAAAAAAAAATTACGATGATGCGTACCAGTGACATCTAGACACTCGAAATTGCAACGCGACGTTTGTACATAAAATTGTCTTATTTAGTTCGAGGGATACGAAAAGTTGTATTTAATATATTTTCGTCGGCTCTGCCAAGCAGAGGTCGCCACTTTGCACTACGTTTTAGTAAAATGGAAATGAATCGTCGGGAATAAATTTTTGTTTAATGTGTTTGCTTAGTACCAACTATTTTGGTTTGATTTTATTTCTTTTAATCAGCGAAGAGAGTGATGTGATATAAAACCGAATTTCGTTTTATATATAAATATATATATAGAATAATTTGTCAACTTGTTTCGTTTTCCCTTTACTAAAACAACGTGGATGTGCAATGTTATTATTTTTATTTTTTCAGAAAAGGAATGAAAAAAACAAAAGATGTTGTATGTTTTTTGCTTTATGAATCGCGTTTTTTAGAGAACGCGCTTTTATTATTATTATTATTATTATTATATTATTATTATTATTATTATTATTATTATAATTATATTATTATTATTATATTATTATTATAATTATTATTATATAGATATACGTATATAATATGATGTTGCAATGTTTACATTATTGGTGTTTTTGAAAAAAACTTTTCTTCGACATTATTAGGTAATATAATTACAAGCGACCCTTTTTCCAAATTTTGTTTTTCTCTCTCTCTCTTTCTCTCACTTTAATTTGTAAATCTGTGTATTATATTAAGAAATATATATATATTTTTTAACGTTCTTCGCGCACTACTTTTATTTTTTTATTTTTACCATCTATCGATTTTTATATTGTTCAGAATTGGTGTTTCGTGGATCATATTTTTCTGGTTTTCGAAACATTAGTTTTGAACGAAAACGATTAATAAGGTTTAATAATCTGTGATATTTTAATTGCCTAATTAAACACAATTTGAGTTTACGAACAACATTTCAGTAATAAAAACAATGAAAAAGTAATAACGAACAATTGAAAATAACACGGAAAGAAATAGAAAAATAGTTAACTTTTCGGACCTAAATTTATGATTTCTCGCGATAACAAGTTATTCGTTAATTAAGTCGCTGAATAGCTTCTACGTACTGCACGCAGATGTCGCATATGTACACACATATGATTAGAACATTTACTTATGTACAATTGTAACGAAATCTTGGCGCGAAGGCACGAACATGTAACCTAAAAGTTTATAATTTTGTAATTGGTTATATGGGAAATGGATATTTAAGTGTAATTGAAATGACAAAAAATATTGTACATTTCTAAATAATTTCTTATAAGATTGATTTAAAGTTAACTATTATTGGTTAACAAAGTTCGGTTTTTAAAAATCAGCATAAACGTACATTTTTTATATATGTTAAGGAGTAATGCAAATTTTATGTTTTGGATTGAAATGCTAAAAATATTTTAGGATGTAACATGTATAGTAAACAATGTAGACTGACTTACGTATGATCGTTGTGTGATTATTATTTTTGAAATCAACATTCATCATATTAGAAAAAATATTTGTCAAAATGAAAATATTTGCCAAAACATTTTAAAAATGTAATAATATTTTTAATTCAAATTTCAAATCAGGCTGAATTCAAAATTTCATTAAAATTCGAATTGCGAAATTATGAAAGCAGTTTTTGCAAATTCCCAATATAACAAAAAGTATGTTTAAATTGTATAATCTGAAGAAAAAACTTTTTAGGTTATATGCGCGCGCAACAAGCACCATGAATTTGGAGTAAGAAAAAAAAATATGTCGCGCCAGTGGACGCAAAGTAGATAATCAATCTAGATTATATATAATTATATATAAATGATAAATAACGCGCATTGCAACGGGGCATCAACAAATCGTTAAATATAATGATAATTATGCATGTGTATGCAACCAATGACAGTGCCGATAGGGAAATAAAGCATAAAAATGAAAACGAAGGAAAAAGTAAAAAAACGTATATGATAAAAACATGAATCTTTTTTGTCGCGCACGCGCCGACGATTAGTAAAATTTTGGCGTGAAACGAGCACCAGTTTGGGTGTAACGATACATGTGAAATGAATACAAAAAAATTTAAGCGAATCGTAACACGTAGGCTAATATGTTGCATGTTGTTTATAGTAATATGTGTTTCATCGTTTAATCGATGTCGTATGTGAGTCGCGCAATTATTGGTTGAGAAAGAACAAATTCTTTTCGAAATTTCGAGACGTTTGCACCGAAACGCGCAAATTCTGTCGCGAGTAAAATTACGCGTTTCATACTATTTCAAAATATCTCTAAGAAAGGATCTATTTAGTAAAAGCGATTTATCTTAAATTGGCGTTGCAAATAGATAGAAATCTTGATTTTTGGAAGAAATTCTTATCGAGCTTAAAATAATAAATCAGAAAATGGTCTATTTGAACAAACATCGAACATTTTATTTAAAAAATAATCTAAAATGAAATTTGACTTTTTTAATTCTTCAAACCATTGAAATACATTTGAATTTTTCTCAACCCTCCCTTAAGATAAAATCGTTTTTCATTATTAGATAGATCCTCTTGGTATGACGCGCTGAAATAAAATTTAAAGTAATTGACAAAAAATTGCCGACGTTTTTTGAAAGAACAAGAACCGTTTTGTCGGTTAGTGCAATGTTGTTAATTAGTTGTATCGTTGTGTTCTCCGAGTCAATTTTGTTGAAACTAGAGGGCGTCAGTGCGGTGCAAATGCGCTCTCTGGACGCTTTCGCTGCAAACCGTTGCAAAACCTGGCGATCAACTTCATTGGTTGAATCTCTTACCGCGTTTCTGATTAACCAATAAAAAAAATGGCGCAAATTTTGCAACGGCTCGCAGCGGGAGTGCCCTCTGTCGTCGTTTAGGCGAATCAGACAAACGACACATAGATGTTACCAATGTGCACCACATTTCGGACGAAAGTGCGAAATTGTTGGTCACGACAAATTTGAATTTCGACTTCGTCGTCGACTGTACCGGTCGACGAGTAAAAATGGAAAAACTTAAGGGACAAAAATTAGCCAACAGTTTCGTACTGCTGTATTTAATAGGTAGAAATAACTCACGATGGTAACGCAGTTAATCTGAAAAAGTTACGTTACGCACACATATATAATGATAGTAAATATATTATATATCTTTCTACATTATTCACGAGTGTCTGACCGGCGTCGTTTTTTGATGACAAAAATACAAAAATATGCGATTAAGCGAATTAGATGTACGTATAATAAAAAAGCGATAGATTTTGTAACGATTATCCACGCGTGCTACAGTATGCTCGAAAATATGTACCGCAAATCACGCATTTTAGGTTAACCGATTAAAAAATTGTATCGTTAATTTTGGATGTAGACATTTTTGTAGTACAAAAATCAAAAGTAATAGTCCCTGCGTAACTAGTGTTCGAATCGAAAAAGTATAACTTTGCGAAACGACGATGTTTTATAGGTTATGTAACATGAAGTTAAATATTTAGGTTTCAATTTAAGTGCGACGCCGACGTGGAACTTACATAATATAGAAACATATACATTATATAGAATATATATAAATATATATTAGAAATAATAAACGTAATGCGAGTCCGCGGGTTCACTAAGGCAATTCAAGCGGCTGTTTGGCTGCGTTTTATAGTACAAAGTAACATATTCTTAGAAGCAAAAGTTTTAAATAAACGTATGAATATGAAAAAAAAGAGAAAAATGTTATACACACTTTGTAATATATCGATTAAAAGGAAAGGTCGGATTTGCGGCTATAATTCTTTGATAATTTCCATTATGAAATTTGATTGACTAAACGTTGTACGTATTTAATCAAAAAGGGAAGGAAAACAAATGTTTCCGTAGAGAATTGAAGTTTCTTTTTTTGATTAGATACGTGTAATTTTGAAATTACAACTGCTTGTGACATATCATACGATTTACTGTAAATTATATTTTGATCCGTATAATTTAGAGTAGAGGTTAATGTAAACTCTGTTTAGAAAATTGTAATGCAATCAGAAAATTGGCAGCAAATCCAACTAGACCTTGGCGACGGTACGATAATAACAATAATGACTCGATTAAAATAAAAGGTAACAATAATTGATAAACGATATAAAATGACAGATAACGATAATAATAATAATTAATAACTCAACACAACTAGTACAAATGCTACCTCAAACACGATATACAGGGTGCACCAAAGCTTCGATATATATTTAAATAAAAATATATATAAATAAATAGTAGTTTGGTATTGGACTCTTTTTCAACCTTCAACGTCAATCGTGAGTCAATTTCTAACTGGAATTCTGACTTGCTAGATATAGTTGTCCAATATCTGACTATCGTATTGCAAGAAGGTTCATACATGAGTTAGACAAAATTTTTTGCTCACAAAAATGTTCAAGTTTACAAAACAACTTTTATTAGTTACCTATCTAAATCAAATAAAGATCAATATTTTTTTATCTTTTTAAGATTAAAGATCTCATGATTTTCTTATTCAATTGATATGATAAAATGTATAGAATAATATTGTATTGTTTAATAAAATACTGTTCCTTTCGTGTGAACCTTTGAATAAATTTTTCTCAGGTATAAATGAAAAAAAGAACAAGTACAAACTACAAAGTATAATAGTCGATATATATATTTAAGTACAAACATAACAATAAAAAATCAAGCGATGCAATAGTTGAAAATGCAGTGGGAATCCCCGCGTGGTTCCGGGGATTCCTGGTGCCCAATTGTGAGCTTACGACTGATAAGTGCCAGTACACCGTTTTTTTTAATCTCGCCGTCTCACTTTATAATATAGTATAATAAAACGTTAACCGTTACTTAGCTTTAAATCTTGCAAAGTTTAACTTTAGTTTTGAGTATTAGTCTTTTGAGTTTCGTCATAAATAAATAATTAAATAAATAAATGAATAGAAATTGTAACGCAAATACGTAAGAAGTGTCGCACGCCTTCGAATACTCTATCGTAGGGACGATAAATCCATCCAAGTTAATTCCAAAATTGAGAATAAATGACAAATGGAAAAAAAGGAAAAATGAAAAAATAAAGTTAGACGAGAAGGAATATATATCGTGTCATTCGCATGTTGTACTATTTTCGATCAAGCAATAATTTATCAATCATAATTCACGGATTTCATGATGTCATAGTTGATATATTGTACCAAGGAGTATACGGAACCAATCTACCTCAAAGAAACAAACTCGATTGAATTTCAACCAATCGGATGACTCTATTGCAAGCATGCTCGGCAACTTCACGTGGCTCGCCACGAATGGTCTTTCTGCTATCTCTTGCAGCTTACTTCAGTTGGTTTGAACATGGCAATAAATGTCTTGGGAATTTGAAGGAAAATAAATACTGAAGCATACAAAATTATTTTGTTTTGACCATGTGCAACGTTTTTGTTTACGTTTCGACAAATAAATTAAATCTCAGTTTGAGCAAGAGCTGTAGAGATTTTATGAGAAAGATCATTGCAGGATATACAATGTAATACCTATATGCAAAATAAGGAAAGATATAATATCTATATGAAATAACTACGATTGGCTCCCGCTGAAAGAACATTTCTTTGCAATGTGTAAATACCATCGAACATATTTATTTATTTAAGTTTTTATGCGCTGGACGCGTCTGTACGTTAAAAACCCTTAATCGCAGAAAAACTCAATAATTCTATCATCACGATGCGATTTTGAAATATATATTGATCGAATATATATCTACGGGG
Organism: Habroteleia sp. ZL-2020; assembly: GCA_022817445.1. Lineage (NCBI taxonomy): Eukaryota > Metazoa > Arthropoda > Insecta > Hymenoptera > Scelionidae > Habroteleia > Habroteleia sp. ZL-2020. The sequence continues at coordinate 9,003 of JABFPK010002147.1, forward strand.
AACTCAAATCATATTTCAATGCATGATGCGTACTAATAATAATTATAATAATATGATATATATAACAATAAAATAATTAAAATAATAATGATTAAGAGAAAATAGTTGTTAGGATGTAAGAGCCGATTGCGTGAACCCGTTGTCTCGCTAATTGAATCAATTTAAATTTTTTTCACTTTTTCTTTTAACGCGCGAGAAGAAGAATTTTTGAATGATGATAGTCACGCTGGAAGTTTGCGGACGAACATCCGAGCAGACGTTGTACCTTAGGGCACTTGTCGTTGTTGAGATAGATGGCGCGTTGTAATTATACTATTTAATTAGAATTCGTTGCTAAAAAATCTGATAAAAATGTACGATAAAAATATATTAAATTGAAAAATTATTATCAACTATATATTTCAATGGTGTTGTTTTTTGTAGATCCCTTTGGCATCTATTTTTGTACTACTTCCCTTATTTTAATATTATTTTCAATTAAATTTAATTTCAATTAATTTATATTTATTTAAAAATTAGTTTAATTTATTATAAATAGGATTTCCCTACATTATGTATATTTGTAGATTTATTTGTATTTTTTTTCCTTTGCAATTAAATTGTAATTTAAATTATACATGTTTAAAACTGATGTAACATAGAACAAAAAAAAATTGAAAAAACTAAAAACTACTATGGTGATAAATTTATTGTACTCCTGAATATATACTAAAACTTAACTACATCACCCCCTACACCATATATCTTTTTAAGTTCGATTACTTTTGACACATTTATACCTTTTTGACACCTTTATGAAGAATGTTTTTGATTTAATTTAAAGATATTTCACAAATTTAAATTATGTTGACTATATATATTACATTAATATAGTCCATAAAGAAGTTTTATCATACAATAAAAATTATTTTAGAAAGTTTTAGTAAGAAGTTTTAATGATTTTGTATAGAAAATTATAGAATAAGTATAGTGATGAATAAATTATTTAAATCGTGATTGTTCATCACTGTAATTATTTTATGAGTTTCTATAAAATCATAATGTATCTTCTTAATAAAACTTTTTAAAATCATTTTTACTCTGCAGAGTGTGCCAAAAGAAGCGGGACGGTCGAATATTTCGCGAAATTTACATCGGATCAAAAAATTGAAATATCGAACTTCTCGGGACATACGCTTCGGAACACAAAATTAGTATTTTTGAAAAGGCTATCTATATCCCTGGGAATGGGGCGGGGTAAATTTGAAACCATTCTTTTTTATTGCAGATTCGGAATTTGTACCAAAAATTATGTAGGTTTTGTCCGAAAAACTTTTTTACTCGTGATAGATGGCGCTGTAATTGCAAATATAAGATTTACCATCATTTAAAATTAAAAGTCCCGAAACGGCTGAATATCTCGAGAAATACGCATCGAATTAAGAAAAGAAAAAATACGTGTTCAATATTTTTCAAAAAACCTGTCTAACGGTACCAAAGTTGATCCCACACCCACACCCCCTCGGGTATAGAT
>JABFPK010002148.1:0-10515 GCA_022817445.1 Habroteleia sp. ZL-2020
ATCTTATATTTATTTCATCACATGATACCAATATATAATTTTTGAATTTAATTTGTTGTAAATATATCGAAATATAAATTATAAATATATCACAAGAAGAAATAATTAGAATCAAAAAAGTTGCATAAGATTTAAAGTTCGACGGATAATACCATTAATTCAATTAATAACGAACATTTAATTTGAGAAAGATTGCGATTGAGGAGAAAAAGATTACAAATCTTCGGAATAATTATAATTTACGTACTAACTTTCAAATTAAAACTTCCCAAGATAAATTGGACTGTATTGTAATAACCGCATCAAAACTTCTACGGATAAACAGTTATCGACAAAATCGAAAAATTATATATATATATGTTTTCTAATGAATTCTTATCGCAATCGAAATTCTCTCTATATAAAGCAAATAATAGTTGTTTCTATGTTTCCATATTATTAATTGCATATATGTTTAATGTGGTATTATTACTTATCAAGATAAATGTACGAATGATAAAAAATTAAAGAGAAGTGAAAGAAGCAAAAACGCTTATTTATTTTTTTTTCTATCTGTGGACAATCAAATCATCAGATAGCACTTTTAAATAAACTCAAATAATATCGGCGTTTGTATGCTTAGACCGTTGAAGTCGAACTGGGTCAAGTAGATTTCGCGAATGCATATTGATAGATTGACGTGGCCTGGCAACCGTGCATTTCTCTCCTAGTTCTTTTTAATAATGACCCGGACAACCCCGATAAATCCTGTCTTTCTCTGTCGCATGTTTCTGACTTTGATTTGGACGATGTTAAGGACCGACTAACGATTTTTGCAGTCGTTGACTACACTAAGGACAAAAACGAGCAATTCCTCATGCATTGTTTATTTAAAAACCGCGCGATTAGTTTCGTTCCAATGCTATGAAACATTTCCAAATTGCTTCGCCAAGTGACGTACATCATTTATGAGTCCGATAATAATCGAAGAGTTTTGGTTACGTAACACATAATATAATTTTAAAATCATTCACAAAAATTCTCAGGGAAAAATTTTATATAAGGGGCATATATGCCACACAACAAACAAAAGTTTGTTGTTTGCAAAAATATTTTGCTGTCTTTGCCAGCAAACAAAAATGGTTATGTTTTTGAAACTTGTTTACAAGTAAAATAATTTGAATTTTTCGGGATTATAAACTTACAACCCTTACAAATTTAATCTTATTTACAAATAAAGTCGTTTGCACCATGTTTGCAAACAAAATTAAATTCAAAAAGCAATAAGAAAGGAAAAAGCTAAAGAAATATTTCTCAATTACACCATTATATTTTGTTTACTAATAAGCAAAGTTGATTATTTAATGTTTACAAACAAAATTATATCGAGAAAACATCAAAGATTTGAAAATGTAAACAAAATAGTTGTTTACCTTATTAATTCTTGTTTACAAACAATCAAAATTTGCTTACAAACACGTTTTTGTTGTTTATTAAATGCAGACGAGAGAGAAATCAAGAAATTAATTTCTTTCTTTCTTTTATTCGTCATGCTTCGACTTAAAAAAGCTGGCGGAATTGAAAGGAAAAACTAACGAAGATGATTGGCTTTCGTTCATGCGACTTCAAAGGTGAACGAGTCGGATTAATATTGGCACAGGTAGTGCGATAGAAAATCTACCCTTACAAATTGTCTGGCGCGTCAACCTTAGACTCGACCGCGTACTCGGGATTTGTCTCCATTAAAGAGATTAAGGTTTTGTCACACTCCACTTTCTTCAAGAGAAGCAAACTTCAGATTAGGAGACAAATCTTTTCTTCTCGAATCACGATCCTCGATCATACCAAGGCTTCACTTAGATGTCAAATGGAACAGTTTTAACGGCGATGATTGATAAAAATATATAGCAAAGGAGCCATACAAAAATTTGTCATGTGTCCAGGAATACTTCGTAATGACAATTATAATTAATCCTAGAAATGAAAAATAAACTTTATAACTAACAACGAGTAATTCTAACATATTATATAATCCATAAAATATTGACCTTTATAAACTGGTGAAAAATAATCAATAAAAAGCAGATAAATACGTTATCAATACAACACAAACATAAATCTTTGTCCATTTCTACTAAAATAGATAATTTTTTTCTATTTCTTACTTGATCCTACAAAAATAGATTATATTAAAACTAGATAGGCTTTTACTTTAAGCTTCACATTTACTTAAACTCGCGGTATTGAGTCGCGACAAGTCAATTGTAACAGTAACACACGATTTGTATGCGCGGACCAAGATAAAGCGTATCGGAATTGCGAGTTTATCGGGCGTGCAATATGTTACCATTCTTGAAGTATCACATCATGTACCGCTGAATCGCTTTGGATACGACTTTAACTGACCGTAAAGGCATTTAAATCGCACGAAGGCAAATGTTGCTACGTAGGAATGCGCTCGAACAAGCGGTATGAATACAGAAACAGCAATATCGAACAAATATATTTGCCATGACCGAAAGTTATATTCGCCAAGATATAAGCTTTTTAAGTTTGGAGAATGCCGATGCACGGGATTGGTCATGTCACGTTTTGAATTACGCTACACCGACCCGTTTTGTTTGCATCAATATGATGAGAAAATAAACAGGAAAAATCTATCAAAGTTCATTAAAAGTGACGAAATAATATTAAATAATTCAATTAAAATAATCGATTCAAAATTAAATTTGCGACAGATGAGTTACACTATTCTTTTGAGATCCAACAGGATTGTTAGAGAAAAGGGGATACTCTCTTGTAACAATTATAAAGATGATATTGAAATAATATAGTTTGAATAATTGAATACAAAAGTTATGAATCATAAAGTTTCTTAGATAATTTATGAAACAAACTTACTTGGTATAATAAAAGGGTTATCTAATTGACATTTTAAATCTATATTCTTTACTTATAAAATATGTCATTTCGAGCAACCACCAAAGTGGCTATCATTCTCCTAACTACCAATATGATCAATGTGAAATTCAAAAATGGTTAAGCTACAAACTTTGAGAACACTCGGACAAGAACTTATCCAATTTCGCAAATATCCCTTCAGAACCCCAGTCTCACGCAACAGTGACATCTAATCCTGTCTAGTCAAAATACATGACATTTATAATCCTGAGTTTTGTGAACCAGTCGACGAAATGTCTGGTGAACTAGAGCGGTCTCTAAGGATACTTACAGTCTGTAGTGATGACAGATCACGTGGTAGTAAGTTGACCCTAAGTTTGTCCGCTGCTGCTACAGTGCGGAGACCATCTTGAGGCCAGCTAAGCTCGACTACCGCTGGACTTCGTGGTGTGTGACGCTTTGATGTTAGCCACGAATGGTTCTTGAATAGAACTAACGTGAACTACAAGTTTGAAATTTCGAATATGATGTCAAAGAAATTCAGAAGCTTGACCAACGGTTCCGGCTAATAAGTGGATTCAATGGTCTCAAGTTTAACAAGATTAATATTATTGAATTAATTTGGCAAATGCGGAGCGAATGAAATCATAATGGACATGATCCTGCTGTCTCTCTTTATTCAGTCTCAAATTCAACAACAAAAATAATAGTAGAAATAATCATCTCTATAATAAAAGACAAAGTGAGCAACTGGCCCTCGGCTATAAGCACTAGTCAACATTACAAAATGCCCTTATGACCATTTTCATTAGTTTCAATTCTCATTAGTTACAATTCTGTCATTAATTTCTTTTGTTTACGTTTTAGAAACGTTATATCGCGAACTTTCAAATAAAGAGATTGTGATGACGAATTATCGCGGCCCAAATCGTAATCTATTATTATATTTCTTATAAAAAATAGCATTTTAATAGAGATTTTATAAAGCATGGAAGCTGAAAAAAATTGATTGAAATAAAGTCTCAATAACGCGTCAATTAGCGGCAGCTAATTCATAAGCCTTTGCTGGGCAAAAACGATAGAGACGGGTTTTTGGTTTTTATCAAAGCTGCGTTCGTGCGGAAAAAGATAACGCGAGTGACACAGGGTATTTTTTTGCGATTTCTGAACCATGAAATTATATGACACTGATATCACCAATACATTATTTGTGTTGAAAAATAGGCAAAAACTCATCTGCCTTTTAACTTAAATCAACAGAAAATTAGACTGCATTGCTTCTATTATGTTATAATTATATAGTGAGGGTTTTTGTCTGCGAGGTAGAAAATATGGAATTAGGAGAGACCGTAGACAAGTAAAAGGATTAATTTTTTTGCTGGTTATCATTTTAAAGAAAAAACGGACGTGGGCCATTTTAAATGTGTAAAATAGAGGTTGGATTTTCGAGGGATTAAATCCAAGTAAATATGAAAATCTAGAGTTGATAAATAGATTGAAAGTAAAGTCAAAGAAATAAGTGGAAAAGTTTTTGTAGAACCGTTTGTCTATTTTAATCTTTTGCAGGAAAAATTGGTTCTCGTTTTGAATTTTTTGGAAACTATTAGTTCAAAATCATGTTTAATTCAACTAAGTTTATTTATACTTTTATCATCATCAATATTTTTGAAATACGACTTAAACATTCCGTCTATAAATATATCATTTTATGTTCACCATATACATACAACTTTTATACATTATATGGTACAAATAGTAGCATTTACATAAAAGTCTTATAATATTGTATTTGCATCACATTTACATAAATTTTGCATAGTGTTGGCTGTTAGAATAACTAAAGATTTCTTTTCATCACATAATAACTCTCAGTAAAAAACAATCTGAAAAATTATTGAATCTTATGTATTATAATCTCGTAGTTGCATAATTTCGATACAAAAATCAAATAATAAAAAAAGTATACATATCGCAATTACATCTTCCAAAACTATTCATCCGGCGTTTAATTTCGGTCATTCAAAAAGTCAACTTTATGCCACGAGTTTTTATGAATATTGGAAAGGAATGCAAGCTGCACGTTGTTCGTCTTTGGAATACAAAGCCCCTCGACGAGCTCCGAAACGTAATCAAAAAGCGTGAAATCTGGTGTGTCTATTTATCATTAATTATCGTGGATGATGGGGTCACGTGGTTCTTTGCGCATAGTCAGGTTAACTGCATTGTATGCCATCCCGGCGTGTCCCCTGTTTGCAGACGGTGGTTTCGCATACAGTCCAGCTGCGCACTCAGCAAATGGCCAATGCATTTGCAGAATGTATCTGCCGGTACAGCGGCCACTATCTGGCGGCATGGCGCCGCGCCTCCCTAACTGTTAGGATTAATAAGTGAGTACTTCTATTAGCCCGACTGTATCGCAAGTGGAGGATAGAAGGGTTTAAACTTTGCGGCCGCGCTGCCCACGTGCGCGCGCGTTTCACGTGTTGTGTTGGTGTGTGTGCGCGCTTCATCCGGCCGTACATTATGCACCCGGATGTAATATTCATAAGACCACACACGCGAAATGAACAAACTAACTGCTTGCCGCGCAACTTGTCGATATTTACTGCTTTCGGTTATAACTGCATGCTGATATTATGTTTCCATTCGTTCGCGATACGTACCGATTAAATTATTTACCCTGGCTTAATACAAGCCACTGTTCGTTATAGGATGCATAGCTTCAGTTAATCAAACTCTGGAACGCTGCTTCCTTGAAAATAGTTCGAGAATTTTCATTCGGGTTTGTGTAAGTGCAGAACTGTCGTTGGAAAGTTTTGATTCAGATATACTGTTTCATTGATTAATTGGCGCAGAAGGAGGAAATTAGGGAAAAAGTAAAAGTATTATTCCACACCTAAGTAAAAATTAAACCGATAAACTTAGCTGAACTCGTATAAAAAATACTTCGCAGTTAATAGAAAGATGATTATGAGTGAAAGTAGACCAGTTGAAGCTTTCTTCAGTCTAGTTTTTGCACAGAAAACTTATCAAATAGGAAATTAATATAATTTTAAGTATATTTAAATAATTAAAGTATAAGTCAGTCATAATTGACTAGTGAAAACTAGGTCATATCAAGCATCAGATTATTTAAACGTTTAACGAATTTGATAAAGAAAATATTATTTTAATACTTTATTTTTAAAGAAAGAAAAATATATAAATGAGAGAATAAAGAGAGTACTATTTGTATCTGCAGAATCATAAATTATTATTATGTATTATTGATCAACAATCATGACTTAAGTAAATATTGACAACACTGTATTTTAGAAGTAAATATATTCGGGAATAGAGGAAGAACTAAAAATTCCGAATAATTAATTTTCCATTATTCGGATCAAATATTTAAATTTCTAACAAAGATGAAAACATAGAAAGTTTTATATCTGATAGAACATAAATCCTTCATTAAGACGCTGATAATTTTTCGTAATAATTACTACATTGGTTAATACATTTCTGAAAAGATAGTAGTTCGATTTTGACCTAGTTTAAATAGATGGCAAATCAGCATCCAACTAGTGCTATCTATCACCAAAGTATCAAAACATATTATACCATAGAGACTAATTATTCTAACTATCTTTGAGCATTACCTAAACTGATACCTCTCTACTCTCAGACATACCAGGAGTTTCCGCGTAACGTAAGTCCACTTAAGTTTACTTCAAGTAAAATTTCATTCCTCCCACAAGCAGTCTACCAGACCACTTATTTCAGTATCTAAGTCTCCAAACAATCTTCCATGAACATTTTCAATTTTTTTGATAATTCATATTATTCTCCATCATTATTAAGCAACGAAACACAAATTTTAAAATAAATTTAAACCTAGTAAGATATTTTTTTCTTGAAAATTACATACTCTACTTCGTAAACATAATATTCAAACTACATAAAGAATCATTAACAGGTATGAATTATATATAGTGTATGCACATTAGCTGCAATGTGTTGCAAATGTGACCAGATTTGAAATGTGAGACACACAATTATAGGGCATTCAATAGGAGCCAGATTGTCTAAATATAAGCCAGGTTTTTAAAGTTCGATTGGTTGTTCGGATTTCGTCGGTAATCATAGTACTCGGTCGGTAACGCGACATACCCTTAAGCAGTCGTTGTTGCGGTTTTTGTGCCACGCAAAACCCGATTCTGTAATTAGGTGTACGTATCCTATTTAAACACAGTATCGCATCATGTACTAATCGTGCTCTTCCCTGCAGTTCAGTCGACAAACTGGACCACCATCTGGCCATCGGCTTGTAGTTGCACCGGTGACGGTCGTTAACGCGAACGCGCGTCGAGTACCAGGCGAGTCGTTCTACTCGGCCCGCTAACCTCTCGATGCGGCAAACCGTAGTCGTTTTACCGTTGCTCTCGGGCTGCGTACGCGTAGCAACATTTATTTTTGGGCACTTCAACTCACGGTTTTTGAGCTAAGCATAAAATTCAATTGCTGCATTTTTCAGCAAAACTCGCGCAACCAGTAAACTGGTAAGCGTTGTTATAGTGTTAAGTCGATGAAACAGATTTATGCAAATTGATCCCACGGATAATATAATTTTGTTTTAATAATTATGGGTATTCCGAACTAAGGAAAAATGCTAGAAATGATATTTTCAGATTAAGAGAGGATGAGAGAGAGGGATAGAGAAGGCGATATAGTGTTTTAAAATTGAATATATTTAATTGTTGAAATGATTTTAATTGAGCAACTTTTGCCCATAATATTGAAACAATAAATAAAGTTTAATTTAATTTACCTCGCGAATATTTTATCTTTATCGCAATAAGTTATTGGACGAACGTGATAAAATTTTAAACGGCATTAAAATCTCAGTTGAAAATGAAACACATTAGCTAATTCGGGATGGCTCATAATTCAGAATTAACTCGCGCGATCTTTATTATTCTCGTTTGTTGTCAATATTTGCGGCGATAAGTGAAGTTACGCGCGACACTATGTAATTTGTTCCTCTCACATATTTCATAAATGCGCGAATATATGGCGCACACTATCCATTAATGAATAATACAACGTGCAGGGCACTTTATGAAATTGATGAGCTCGAAGAAGCTGATACCCATAGATAGATAATTTGTATTGACCGATTCTACGCCGTACGTGAATTCGTTTGCTAATTCATGCCATCCAGAAGTCAAAGAAATTATCATAATTATTATCTAGCAATAATAAAAATACCCGCGTGTCTATTCGAGTTCATTCGTGTTATAACCGATGATTTCGAACAACGGTTTTCGATATCTCACTATCAAATTCAAGTCTCATTTAATTTCAAATAAAATTTCATAAATGAAAATTGGAAATTTGTTAAATTATTAAGATTATTGTTCATATACTTTATTTCATATTATATTATTATTTATATTAATTTAATTGCGATACAAATTTTTTATATAAATCACATAATTATTATATTAATTATACATTATTTTATAGATTAATTAATTATGTAAATATATGTAATTAAATTCCAAAAATTGAATTAAATATGTAATTACTCGTCACACTTAAAATTAACCACTTGCTGATCTAATCTTGATACATTCTACTTGAAATGAAAATTTAAATTTTAATCAGGAATCCTGGTCAAAAAATTTCTTATGGAAACTTTGCTAAACCCAAATTTACATGTTTTTTATAAGGATCAATGAACCGTATTAATTTCCGTTTTAAAAAAAGGTGTAAAGAACTGACTTTGAGAGAATAAAATTTGCCGTGAATTTGCACACATAAAACAGTTTTGACTCCACGTTAAATAACTAATGAAAATCGACCTTCATCTCCGTGCGATCATCGTCGAATAAAAACTTTTTACAACTCCCGAATTGCATTCGGAGATTGTTCGCGAGGCGTCGAAACTTTTTTTAAGATCAAATGATTTTGTTCTACGTCGCTAAATATCGAACGAATCTTTTTCAAGTGCATAAATTCTTTTATGTTGGCTACGCAAACAGCAAAAATCAGCATCAATATCCGGTCGAACGGTGAACGAAAGTCCTGTTAAAAGACGAAATCGCATTCTGAGGTAACTAAGTCCATTTTTGCGTAGTTCTTAACGTAAATGTGCCCTATCTCCGATCGCGCGTATTTTGCTTCCACGTATTCCTTTGACTAAGTGGCTGTTATGAAATCGTCTTGAAATACAGTCTATAAGGCTCAACGATAATACTAGCTATTGATAAGGAATACATATAGAGTTGCCATAAAAAAATTTACTGTCGCTAGAAAATGTTATGAAAAAAAGAAAGCGAATTATTAAATCCTTCAAAAATGTATGCAATATTGGAAAACATTGCCTACGTACGAAAATCCGATGATTCTAGATTACGTTTAAATATTAAAATTCTATTACTTGAGTAATAATTCTATTATTATTATTTATATTATTATTTTCAAATTATTTGAGTTATAAAATGAATTCTATTTTATTTTTTATTTTATTTTATTTTTTTTCTATACTTTATTGAAATTTTTGTTGAAGATATCAAATAAAATAGTTTCAAATAAAAAATAAATGTGAAGTGTGAAAATTTTGTGATTGATTATTATTAAAGTCTATTATGTGGTTTTATTTAATTGTGAGTTTTTTGCCAGTGTAGAAAAAAGAGAATAAATAACTTTTTATTTTTTTTTTATTTTTTTTATTTTTTTTAAATTATACGTATTGCATTAATATCGCTACGATACTTTGAAAATGAGAAGGAAAATGAACAGGAAAATGAACATAATTATAAAGGATTTTCCCTAACCTACCAAGATAATAAAAAATTTATGTTTATAGGAATATAATTTAATGATTTTTCAAATCAGAACCGTCTTTTTAAACTGAATTTAAAAAGAGGATTAGTACAACTGAACACAAATCTTTTGACTGCAAACCGATAAAAAGGCTCTAACTATAGAAGAACATAGATGAAAATACTCTACTGATTATATATAGTACATATTTGGTTCGACAAATATTCGTCTTTTAAACACATTTTATATTGTTTTTGTTGAAATTCTACCAAAAATATTTGCTTACTAAATTTAAAAATTATTCGACGAGCATATTAAAAAATATCAAGATTTTATAATATTTTTATTATTATATACGTATTACTTATACATTTATTATTAATAATAAAAAATTATACGTTATTTTTAAAAATTTAATTCTAATCATTTCACAGAGATATAATATCGAATTTTTATTGTGAAATCAATAAGTTTGAACTAGCATATTGAATAAATCTCAACCTCAAATAAGTGTTAAATCGAAATATATACACAAACATGAGATAAACCAAATCAGGCTTCGACCTCGTTAATTGTTTAATTTAAATACAGTTTGCCAAACGAATACTTTTGAGTCGCAGGTTCAATTTACCGGGTATTATTACAAATCAAACGAAAAGGCGCAATACGATACGACGTCTTGAAATAACAAGCCCTGTCTTGTCCATTATTTGTTGTCAGGTAATGCAAATATCTCTGTATCGAGAGATGTTTCAACTGTTGTGTATGGCTTCGTAAGGTACAGTTATAGTCGTACACGAGTGCAGAAGTGTCCATTATCAGAGC
>JABFPK010002149.1:0-10513 GCA_022817445.1 Habroteleia sp. ZL-2020
ATATGAAACAACGAATCGTTTAAAATTCTTAGCTATTCTTTTAGCATTATTTTTGTTACAATTGCCAATTGCCATTTTGGAGATATTTCAAATTATATAATGAAATTGTTTGAAATTTTTGTAAGAAAGAGAGACATATTTCAAAAAGATGTAAAATATTATATAGTGTTAGAAATTAAGATTTAAATTATATAGAAGTAATTAATTTGTAATATTTTATAGATAATAAAAAAACACTCTTAAATATCATAGAGTAACAATTATTCAACATTTCCTAGCATCTTTTTTTTAAATTATTATTTATATATTTCTTTTGAAAATATATTTATATATATACTTTGTACTTATGCATAAATCATGTAATACAAATTTAAAAACAACAAATTAATATGCACCAAATAACTTTTATCGATAATGTAGAATTACATCGTTTATTTTAAATAATTCATATATTAATAAATCTTTAATATTAACAAATTTTTCTCGACAAAAAGACCAAGCATTATTTATTATTAAATATATTCATTTATGATTTATTTGGAAAAAATATGATTTATATGTCTATCTGTAAGAAATTATATATGTTCGTATATTCGTATATTCGTATATTCGAATATTTGTATAATATAAATGTATATGATTTCGAATTGGGGCATTTCAATTTATTATCTCACGCAATGGAAATAAAAATTGTTTACAGCGCGTAAATCAAGATTGTGAGAAATGATAAAAATTGAAAACGAAAATATCACACACTTGATTACATATATAGGTTTGTTTACGAATTTGATATTTAAACATCGTGGTATATTTATTTAGATATACATATAAAGCACAATTTAAAAAGCAATTTCTGAAAGTAATATTAACAATAATAGAATTTCCATTTAAAAATTAAGTCAATATTAATAATCTAAATAAAGGGCATTTTTTGATATTAGCATAGAAGTATTTACTGTAAAAATGTAGAACTTTTACATAACGTTCCTATCATACGTGTGGCCGATCAATATTATTGCATACTTCATTCGTATCTGAAAGATATGCTACAGCATTAACATTTTATCAATGATTCAAGGATATGCAAGTTAAAAATAGTTAAGTTAGCGTTAAATAGCGTTAGAAATAAGGCAATAAAATGTTAACGAAGAAAAATGTCAAGATGATTAAAACGAGAGATGTTTCAAGGATTGCAATCAAGATAGTTTCCAAATTGTTCTCGTGGATGTAATTTTGATTATTTACAATAATTTCAGATTACCCGAATGCGGCACACGAATATCAAGGCGAAAGAAAGAGGTTCCCCCTTAACTCTTATCGTTTTCCTGTACGTCAAGCTTGCGTGCTGCCTTATGCTAATCTAAGAAGAGCTATAAGCCAGTGGCCAGCCCTGGTCTTCGCGCCCCTCTCTTTACGTCCTCCGTGAACTCTTAACCCCATCGGAACGCTACACCGTTCTTTACTACATTTCTTCGTACATTAAGTGTTGCACGTTTGCCACACGCACGAAATCAAATTACATTTTTTGTCACGTCAATATAGATTTGTATCCACGATAAAATATGTTTCGTTAGATTGAGTTGATAATACGCGTTTCAACTTTTTCAGATTATCAGTACTTTTAGGGTAAAGTTCAATTTATGTTACTTAAGTATCACACTTGACTGATTCTTTACGTATAATTCCCTCCTTTACTTGGTGAAAAAATCATTTTGTTCATAAAATTGTTATTCATTGTTGGAAATTGAATTTTATGTATAAAAATATATTTAAATCTCATCACACTTACTATATCTTTAATTAATCGTTCGTATACATTTTTTGGTGTAAGTTAGTGTATTTAAAGAATATATATTTTCTAAACTTACTTTTTATCAATTATATTAAATTTACTATGTTATAATATATAGAGAAATGTTTAATTCCGAACAATTATTGTAATAGACAAAATATCAGAGTACTAGGAAAATATAATATCTTATTAACAAGTTCAATGATTGCAATAATATAATCAATTTATTAAATAATTAAATAATTAATTCTATAATTGGAGTCATACAAGATAAACCAATTAGCCAAAAAGTAAATAGTATCATGGAATCACAGGATTTGTTAAAATTGCTTTATTTAACTGAATTCTTAATTGATATGATATGATAGAATCAATTTGTGAGTTTACTCACTGACTTTTTCTCTTGGTATTATTATAATATTATTGCTTTTTTATATAAATAAATAGTGAATAAATGATTTTTCACAAAAATGAATACAATACAAAAAGAAAAGAATTAAAATTATAAGTGATATGATCTAAAAAATATTTGTTACCATAGCAAATTAATTATTTCACCGAATATTTAATATCTTGTATCACGCAAATCCTGATACCAAATGATTAAAAATAAACCACGATCAGACTGTCAGGTTGTGCCGTTGATTTGACTTTTATACAACGTTGCACACAAGTGCAGTCCGAATATTTGAAAAAATCACATCAATCGACTATCGAAGCAATGATTCATTGAATTGACGAGTGACACTTAAAAAAAAAACTATGCGTGTCGCGGCAATGTGGCCTACATTCGCGACACACGTTTCGTGTCATTTCGTCGGCACTTCGTTTTACTGATTGTAGTGAGAGGGAGAAGGAGAATAGTTAATTCAACACCGGTCAACCGCCCTTAGGCATCTGCTTCGGTTATCCCTTATTTCCATCTATCCCCGATGGTTGTTGCGTCCACGTGACGACGCCATCGAGGTGGTGGGGCCGTGGCGAAACCGTAAGAACTAAGTCGTGAGTCTCGCAATAACCCCTTTGAATGTTTTCTTCGTTAAGGCCAAACGCGACCCTACGTTCTTTTTTCCCAACCAGTCGATGTTATGTTTTCAATATAGTAAATATGGTTTTTAAAATAATCAGATGGTGCTAAATGACGTTTCATATGCTGGTTGTGCATTTGTAAAATTACTTGTATATAAGTTGCTGCTATTGCGAATTCAATTCACACATTTGTACGTTTCTGAATACCGCGAGTTGTGTTATGCGACTTTTTAATTGTCGATAATTACGTATTCAATTTGTAACGAATACTTATGCCGGTTAAGATTTGAACTCCGACTTCAGAATAAAAGTGCTGGGAGAGCCAAATAGGTAAGATAAAAGTTTAAAGAATAATTATTAAAGGAAATGCGAAATAAAATTCTCACGAGTAGAAAATTTAATACACACTTTAAGAATAATTGCAAGAGATATACTTTTATGCTTTATCAGTTTCAATTGAAAAGGATTAAATATTCATTTGTCTATATTTTGAGATCGAACAGTAAAGTATCAAATGAATAATATAAATAAATCACTCAAATTTTGTATACGGTGGAAAACTAATTCTTTCATTATTCTATCATCCCTAATAATTTAAACATCAAAGTGGAGTATAACTTTTGTGTAATATTGTAAAATATGTAATCATGTTAAATATCTCGTTAGGATATTTTGATTGGTAACGGATTGTTTTAAACTTCCTGAAAATGTTTTTAGTGTTTAGAGTTTAAATTTTATTGATTTAGCATTATATTTAATATTCCATTTGAACAAGTTGTACTTAACATATATACCAAGCAATCTATTTACCTAATTTTTTTTAAATATAATAAAATCGATTTAAGGAAAAAATGAGTTTTTTCAGAACGACGAAATTTTAAAAAAAATATGATCAATTTTTTTTCTTAAGTCTTTCAGTTATTGTTTTCAAGCTTTTAGGGTCAAATTTTTAAATTATAATATGAAAAATTTTTGAAAATTTATTCCAAAATATATTATGCTCGACAGAAATTGATTTTATTCTATTAGATTTGAAAACATATATTTTTTTTATGATTTAAATAATATAATCGTGATTCATTTATCGAAAAATAATTGAATAGGAAAAGCACTAGACTAGTGACCTGTTTTTTACCGTATATTTAGTACGAGTCACGCATAAACTTCTCATCTTACCAACACCCTACCAAAACGCTTCAGATTTTATCAGGGTACAAGTAATTCCTTTCTTCATCAAAATAAGCTTATTTTAAAGCTTTTGCAACTTTTCATTTCAAACCAGGCATTGTAATCGAATTTTAGACAATGCAAAGCTTTTAGGAACTTCTTCTAAAGAATATTTTGGTAGACAATAATAGGAGAAATTTTTATTTTTGTGTCACTATCTATATATCAAAATTGTTAAAAACGTTATTAGCTTGACGTGAAATAAAGTGACAAAAAATACTTTCAGAGAAATTCGTTTCATATAATAGTTAGATAAATCATTTCAATTGATTGTTGGTTCCAATCAACCATCAAGTTTAAAGGGAACTTGACTATTGAGTTGTTTTCGTATTCACGCAGGTTTTACGCCAATCACAACTTTACTATCATCACAGTTTATTCATGTTTACTTTATTGATCTTTCGAACGCCGATTGAATATATCCAAGTCTCTCTTCAAAGTACAGAATTTCAAAATTTTCCAAGACATCGAAGAAATTAAAATATATAATAGAGAAAATGTAATATTTTTCAGAAACTTGTATATTTTTTATCTCCAACATATATTTGTAAATGTCTTTATTTTAAGTAAGAAAGAATATACAATATCTGTATATGCTATATTAAAAATATCATTATTATATCGTTGAAGTCTTTTTATTAAAATCATTTTTTTTATTATTATTATATTATAATATAACAATTTATATACGTATATAAGTATTCATAAAAAAAGACATTAATGGTCTCATAAATAATTTAGTAATACCAAAGGAACGGAAATATGCGATAGCAAAAAAACTTTTTTTAATTTATAGTAAATAAAGTAAAAAGCTAGTTTTATTACTAAATATATTACAAAGTTTATTTGATCATATTTATTTTTTTATTAAATAGACAATAAAATAATAAATGCAATTATATCTTATATTCATATACAATATATTATTTCTTATATAAAAATGTATATATCTTTTATTATCTTTTCTGTATAAAATATAAAAGTCAAAATATATATATATATATAGTTAATCATGATAGAGAAATGGTTTCAAACTTATTAATACGTAACAATTTTATAAAATTGATCATTATAAAATAAAACAAATTTCAAAAATAAATCATTTTTATTGAGCTTAAACAAATGTCAGCTTAAAGTACTTTTTGCGAGATAAATGAAAGCTTTCAGTTTGTTTGATTTTGAATCCATTTGATCGTTGCTGCATAACAAATCACTCTTTTATGTTGTCATCATCTATTCTACTTTTTGTTCTCTTTTCTTTCTCTTTTCTGTTGTTTCTGGATAATTCATCTTTAATAGTGTAATGTAATCTGATAATTTTTCGGAAAGCGGCTTAAGTGTCAAAGTGAATGAAACGAGATTAAATGTTCTGTCAAAATTTCATCACCATTCAAAAAACTCTTAAAGAGTTATTTAAATTATTTTCTTTCTAGAATTAAAGCATAGAATATTTTTGAATAAATGATAACATAGAATTTAAATGATTAATATATATATATATTATTATATTGTATTATATTATATTAGTAAATATTTATAGTATATAGGTTTAACCATAAATAAGTAGAAAATAAAGTATGTGTGGTTGTGTTTATATCATTCTGCGATACCACTTCTACTTCACTTGCATTCATGCAAATAATACACAGGCACACCTGTCAGAATAATGCTAGCATAATGAAAACCAGCTAGCAATTTATAGACAAATATGTAATGCATGTATATATGAATTTTATTTTTTGAATTAAATATTGAACCAAAAACTAGGATATTTCCACACTAAAAAATTATTTGAAGTTTATATACAAATTAAACATTATAATTATTATTATTATACGATTAATACAAAAATTGTTTGCAAATTAATTTTGTCAAACCCAAAATAATACAAGAGTTTACTTTAACATGATGAAGATATTAGGAGCGTTTAATTTTATTACGATTAACTTAAGGGGGCACGTAATTTAATTATATTAAGCACAAAAATTTATATAAACAGTATTCACATGTTATTACAATAATCTATAGTATACAAAGCAATAACAAGTATTTCAGAATGAAGCGCATTCATTCATTATATTATCTAAAATGATATTATAATCCGATTGAAACCATATTGACTCTATATTAATTGATTTCAAATGGAACAAATCTTTCTACATATATATTTTTTTTTTCATTAGCTTAATCAAGTTTGGTTAATATAACCAAATATAAAAATTATATAATAGATTACGAGACAACTTTTTCACTCATTTATGACTTTATTCTAAATGAAAAGGAAAGAATTGATGCGTCAATAGCTATTATTCTTATGATAACGGAAGCGTTATGTTACTATATTTTGCCTGCAGGTCATTATGCTATCTTAACATTGTGTTGATGTAAACGGCTTAACATAATTTTGATATCGCTATAGCAGAAATTGTTAATATGCTATAAATAAAAATTATTCTCAGAATACTATTTTCGTGAATAATTCAAGGACATTTTCAGTTGAAATAAATTTTAATGTACGCTATTTTATATTTTATGTACATCATGTTCAGACGTTGTAATAGAACTCAGATTAGTACAAAATCAATACATGTTTACCTAAAGAGGTACCAAAATATATTTGGATAACATATGAATGAGATTAATTTTTAAGATTTTAAGATCTTATATCAATACAAAGAAAAACTTATTATAATATCTGATATCAGTAAATGTAATCAACTCTATATCATATTTAGAACGCGATATATAATGCCAAAATATAGATTTTTGTTTCATTAAAACTATCGTCAAAAATAAATAATAATATGTTTTATTGTCAGGTATAAACAGGTTACCTATGAAAAGATATAAAGACATGGAACATAATCGCCAATCGACACAGAAAGATTCCGCAATTCGATAAAATTTCGCGTATCGATTTTGTAATCAGAAAATGAGGCCGTGACTGTTTATCAAGTAAATTTGATACAAAGTAATCATTTTTCGTTTAGCTTTAAAGTATCGTAATAAAATGAAACATCCAAAAATATTGCAACGATATTCTTTGATATTAGTAAAAAATGCATAAGATAATATTCTCGTGTAAGAGTATACTCAAGGCATGAGTCTATAAATTGGGTATTATATATATCAAACTCTATAACACAATGCATAATATCCAGGAGAGAAATTGGTATAAATAGTTATTAATTTGGATAGGAAGAACAAAAATAATATCTTTCAAAAATAAGAGTTATCAGATATAGTATTACGCGAATGAAATAAAATTTACTAATATACAAAAGCGTAATAAAAATGTTAGAAAGAATGCAACTTTTAGGTCAATTTTAATAGAGATTCAAATCTACAATATTTTATATTATTTACTTTCTTATATTTTATAAATATCTATTAAACGCCCTAATTTATTTTTAAATAAATTTGCATAATTCAATTTTTTAATATCTTTTTGGTAATTGATATCGCAAATCGCCGTACGTTTTATTGCAACAAATTGATGTCTACGGAAAACACATTACAATTCCAAACATTTCTAGCAATGTATTTTATATGAGATAAATCTTCTGCAATCTATGATGCTACTTCCTATTCCATATAAACTTAGTTTTTCGTAACACGATTCATCAGGAAAGAATTGAGTATAATCATTCTTTTCATATCCAGAGAAAGTTCAATTTTGTTAAATTAGAATTGTGTAACCTAATATTACTCATGATTACTTAATTATAAATGTATACATAATGCAAATAATACGAAATATTTTGTATATTTTAAAACAGTGATTTGACATGCGAACAATAAAAAATGCCTTTGGCGGAAGGAAGTTTCAAGGTATGGATATATTTGGGATTTATTGTTGGTTTAACCAGAAGTTCTCGTCCACGATTCGACACTTCGACAGACATGCGAAAAGTACTTATTCCGCCAGATGCAGAAGTTGATTCCGTTATTTTTCGTCTGCGTGCTACTGATGAAGAACCTGATTTTCCATTAATTTTTAATGTAACAGGTAAATATTATATTCTGACATTTCGTTTTTATATCAACCTATAAAATCCAATTAATATCAATTTATTAAACCGATAGAAAATAAAATATACGTTTGCCATCAAAATGATATAACGGTACAATTAATTAAATTTTTGTTTGTAATTGAAAAGTTAATAAATATGAAATAATAACACAGTAAATTCTTATTACTTTAAAATTTAGCTGTATTTTAATTGGATTGTTGGGTAAAATCAATACTTGAAAGTAACAAATAACTGTTGAAAAACAGCTACTGTAATACCAGTTGTACGAATCGAAAATCTGCCCTGCACCTTGTACAACAAGGTATGTCAAGCCAATGTGATACTCACGAGGCGCTTAAGTCCTGGAAAGTTTTACGACTTTCTCGTCGTAGTCAGAGACTCCAAGGGTGAAAACAATTCGATGCAAGCGGCCATTTCGGTCACGAATGGTACTACACCGCGAAGCAAAATATTTCTCCATAAACCATCTCTCATAATGGTACCTGAGGTACGAATTATTATTGCTATAGTGTACATGACGCCGCAAGTGCAAAGCCGTAAATTTTTAATTGACATTTTAAAACAATAGGATGCGAAACCCGGTACGGAATTGGACTATTTAATTGTACAGTCTAATCCATGGAGTAATAAACCAGTTTATATTGAATTGTGGGTATGGATTTTTGTGTGTATATACTTTATACTTTAATGAAATTACTTAACTTTATTCAATTACTTTAATTGTTCCATTTTAACATTTAAATTAATTTGCTGAATTGTACCAAATTATATCCTAATATAGTATAAACAAAATAAACTGAACTAAAACTTTATATACTTAATTAAATAATTATTTTGAATTTAAAGCAACCAAAGGATTTATTTAAGATAATCCAGCGACAAACTGAAAGACAAACACAAGGAATCATAACGCTAATTGGAAAACTTGATTTTGAAACGCAGTCTATGCATACTTTGACAATGTATGCAACGGTAAGCTTAACAAGATTTTAATATTTATTTGTATACTGTTCAGTAGTGTTTTATTACAAGTATAATATGTATCAATGATATTAGTTATTGATATAAAAAAAAATAAATAAATATAAACATATTTATATATTGTTACATTTTGTTATGTATTCACAGGATCCGTATACAGAACTAAATTATGATACTAGAAATATTGTTGGAATTCAACTAGTTGTTATTGTTCAAGATGTGCAAGATGTTTCTCCTATTTTTACACTTGCTCCACCTCTTACCAAAATAAATAGTACTGTCCAGCCGGTAAAATACAAAATTACATAAAAACTAAGTATAAAAAGATAGGGAATAATGTGTGTATTAGAAATAAAATATTCGATAAAACTAATATATAATATTTATCTAGTAATTTCAACTTTAATTACATACACGATTGTATGTATATATAATATTAATCAGTCCATAAACATGGAAAGTCTTTATTTTTCTGATTTATCTACACAAACAAATATTTAATATTAATTTAACTACTTTATAGAATATGTCAATGATCGTATTTTTTAGTTGAATTATTATATATTTGATTATAGTCTAGATTTATAGAGCATGTTTATCATCTTTATTTTATGATTTTTGAAAAAATATTACCTATAAAAGGTTCTTTTTTTTTGCAGGGTGAAGTCATTCTCAGAGTTCACGCAGAAGATGGTGATAAAGGAGTTCCGCGCGAAGTAACGTACGGTCTTGTTTCTGAATACAACCCTTTCACAACTTTTTTTAACATTAATGAAACGTCAGGTAATTAATTATGTAATAAAATGTGTATATTATGAATATGTTACTTTTTTATTATAGCTCTTCATTGTATACAGAATTTCCTTATATATTAAAAAGTTGTGCCGAACTTTGTTGGCTACGTGTATTGATACAGTGCATGAAACATTTTCTACTGTTTATACAATAAAAAACACGTAACACATATAGTAACTATATATCGATGGCTCTTAAGAATAAAAGAGTATCTCAAAACTTTGTTGTGAAAAGGGATAGCTCAGAAAAGAGTTGTAAAAAGTGATATTTTAAAACATAGTTCTGAAAAGGGATGTAATAACTTCTTTTTGTAAAAAAGGATAACGCGAGTAACAATTGTCAAAAAAGCAATACTTTGGCGTTATCTTGTAAAACAAATTTCGCGAATAATTATAGAAAAATGCGATATCTCAAAGTTTACTCGAAAGTTGACCAATTCGATGGCAAGATTTCATGTTTTTGATATATAAACTAAACATATAGGAATGAAATTTAGATTTGCAAATATGCTCTCGTAAATTGCATTCTACCTGCATAAATGGGTTGCTAAATAACTTTTAATTAATATAATACGTCTTTCTGAATTTTTAACAAATGGAAAAAAAAAATTTCACCTATTTGGGGAGCCCAGATTTCAAGTTTTTGAAACACGAAC
>JABFPK010002150.1:0-10511 GCA_022817445.1 Habroteleia sp. ZL-2020
GTATAAATAATAGATGAATAATACTAGCACAGTTTTTCTGTTTTAAAATTTCACGGTTTTTTGATATCATTTTTCTGGTGATTTTGAAAAGTTTGACAAATAGAGTAAAGATGTAAAAAAATGTCTTACGTCAGTAGGAGGTTGCTCAGAAACTTGTTTATGCACCCAAAATACGATTTATGGAAATAAAATTTGAAAAAAAAATTTCATCCCGAAGCTCAGTTTACGTTTCAAAAACTTGAAATTTGAGAATTAGAAATTGGTGAAAAAATTTGTTCTCCATTTTGCACTTTAAACACCATTTTCTATCATCTTTGACATCGAGGATGTCATTTACATTGAAGTTTACTAGATCTGAAACAATAATTTTTTTTACCCTTCGTAATTAAGAAGGTCCCACCATGGAAAAATTTTCGATTTTTAGTCGGATTTCAGAAATAATAAATTGAATTTTCTTCAAATTCACACCCAAACATAGAAGTATCTATATTATTCTGTTGCAGAATTCAAATCTCTACAAGATAGGTATCATTATATAAAGATTAAATGAATATTATTAGCACGATCCTAGTTTTTCTGTTTTAGAAATTCTTATTTTTCGATAGCATTTTTAGGGTAAATAGAACAAATTTTTCAAATTCAGTGCAGATGCAAAAAAAATGTCTTATATAGATGGAGAGGTGCTCAGAAATTTATTTATGCAAACGAAACATGATTTGCGGTAGCAAATTGAAAAAAAAAAAACAATTTTTCATCACTATTATTCATACTAAAATAGTATAATAATCGCCATTTCAATTTAAGTGCTGCTAACTTAAACTGGCATATATGCCAATTTAGCTGTTCAGCTATCAATGAAACTGGGTGTACTTCAAGTCTTTTGAAGACTTTTTAATTTATATTCAGCATCCAAATCATCAAATTTCATTACAATTAAAAAATTAGCTTACTCCCTCAGAGAATATTTTGCTGTTTGCTCATAAAGTACATAAAATGCAGATGACGTTTCAATGGTAAGCAATGCTGGTAGTAAGTTACAGTGTGCCTGATCCATCGAACCCGTTTTAATTTGCGTTATGTTTCCATTTTGCATTTGTATTATATTACAACTGTATAATCTCGCAAGAACCTCTTGCATCACTTCTACGTCAGTTATTATACCATTTATATTACTATGTTCTTTTTGTTCAATGTAATGCCAAGGACCTATAAAATATGTAATATAAATGTTAAACAAATACTTAGTAAATATATAAATATATATAAGGGTGTCAATACAATTTTTGTCTACAAACAGTGGAAAATGATTTCAAATTAATAAAAAAAAAAGACAAATCCATTTTAACAATTTATTTAAATAAAGATTCTGCCATAACCGACTGTGAATTACTAGCTAAAAAGTATTATATAGAAAAGTCGATAACTTCGAGTTATTTGTCGCATAGATGTTGGTTTAAGACGACCGTTAAAATGGATTTTCCCATTCTTTTTCATCACTTGGAATAGTTTTTCGATATTTGTAGACAAATAAATTTTTTAAAAGCAACCCTACTATACACATTAGTATTTTATCATTGTAACAATGTCTTATTTATAGAAAAATTGTAACTTACTATAATATTTTTTGTATGATTCTTTCCACAAATTTCGATAATTCGTTTCAGAGACATAGTGCAACATTTGGGCAAATGTAAGTTCAGTTTGTACTTTGGAATGTATAGATTGTCTACCTCTAGGTAATGGTATTGCATTTTTCTTATGTTTTAAATAAATCTATAAGAATTTCAGAATTATAAAATTTATATAGCATCAAGTGTTATTTGTATAAATAAAGTCTTTGTTTGCTTCTCTCTCTTAAGAAATAAAATAAATAATTCATAATTAAGCACAATAATTATAAACATTCATAATATATTCTATATTAAGAAGAATATTAAGAAAAAATATATAACTGAAAACATTTCAGTTTAATTTTATATAATTTTGATATATTTAATTTTACTCATTTGACATAAGATATATAATGAACGATATGATAAAGTACCTAATTTACTTTGTTTTAATAACAAATAGAAAAGATGCAAGTATTAAAATTATTATTAATAAAATGATGTATCTTATCAATGTTTAAATAATTAAAAAATTATTAAATACAACAAAAGAATTAAAAACAATGCTGTTAATGAAATTATTAGTTTAATAGTTATCTTATATATATACACTATGATAAAATTGAATTTATGTATTTATTATCAGCTTTTTGTTTCTAATTTCATTTGGAAAATAATTCCTTTGTTTACTTTTCTTCTTATACTGCAATATTTGTGTATATATATACCATAATAATTGCATTAATGAAACATATGCAGAACATTCAAATAAAAAATAAATGAGATTATTATATGAAATATTATTTTATATTTCAATTTAATATCAAGGAATGATATATTTTATAAACCTTAATGTAAATTCTCATCCAATTGTTTCCTAATTCTTCATCTGAAGGTTGAGCAGCAATTTCTTCATTAGATAATTTGTCATGCAACATAAATGTGACAGGACCAAGTGTCAACAAATTAGACAGCCAGCTTCTACAAACAATTGCACAAATCCTTCCATCGACAGGATATAAATACTTTTCAGGAATTTTTAACTCTTTTACTACGAATTCCATTTTGAGTATTTTATTTTTAAAAAATATCACGTGTAAACATCATTGTAAATTAATTACGAAAATTAAATACTCATTTAATGAGTAGCTTCTTTCTTATCACTCGTCATGTTTGTTTTGCATTCAATTTCTAATAACTGTACTAATTGCATATGCTGATTAACCTATGATTTTTCAATAACTTATTCACCTCCGCCAAAAAACTCGTCCGAGTTCTTAGCCTCCACTTCAAAATTGCCGTTTTTTTTTATAGATATATATAAAGACATGGAAAAGTCGGGAATCTGGCCAAACATACAGTTGATTACGAAAATGACAGGCTTTAGAGATATATTAGGTTAGAATCCCCCAACGCCAACAAATAGTTAGTTGAGTTAATTAAATTTAAATTTATCTAACTATTTAATGTGTTAAACGATTTTGTTGTGTACATATAATTACAGTTTCAATTATTATCATTTTTTTAAAGGGTTTTATAAATTTTATAATAGCAATTATAACAATAGTCGATAAAAGTTAGTGTCGGTAAAATGGTTCTACATTATCGATTTTTACATTATGATAATTTCTTTTTTTTAAATTTTCTCTCAAAAAACAAAAGTGATTTAAAATATAGATAGATTGATACCAAAAAGATCTTTGTTGATTCTTATTGTTACAAAACATACGAAAATTATGCTGCTGAAATTGCCAAATCTGATGATAACACAGTACATATATATAAAAAGGAAGGAGTGCTAAATGATTTTATAAATACAATTATAACTATTAATCCATACAAATGTGAAAATCAGTTTGATTAATAATATCAATATATAAAAAATCATTGCTAATTTTAATTTTTCCCGTGCATAAAAGTTATATGTCTCAAATTTAAGATCCGTGAGTGTAAAAATCATCAATTTAAACTTTTATATATAATATCTTCAAAAAAATTTATAAAATATTTATATTATTTAAAATACTGTAATTTTGCATTGATAATGCTTGAAATACTATTTTCGGAATTTTATTATTCCCATGAATTTGATTAAAATATCTTAAAGCATAACAAAATATATAAAAAGAAACAGTAAATGCATATAAAACTCATTGAATTGTATAATTAACAATATTTGTAAAAAAAGAAAAATTTATTATGCATCTTGGTATTTATATTTAAAGCTTAATATTCGTGGCACTGAAAATTAGCAGCCAGTATAAAAGCAATATTGTTATAAATGCAGATTAAGCTTTTGTTGCATAATAATTATTTTACACTTTTGCATATAACATAACATATGTCACATTAAATAGTTATTAATATGATCCTATCTGTTTCAAAAATAATACACTGAATACAGCATATTAAAATTACTATAATATTATATAATATTCATGAATATTTACTGCTTACAGAGAATATTAATAAAATGTCAACAAATTGTCCAACTTCTTTTTAATCATTTATGTAAAACTATTAGTTATTCTTATTTTCGATTTTAAGTTTTATAGTAACTATCAGATAGCTACACTTTTTTAAATTTGATATAAAAATGAAATATTCTTTCTCTGTGTTGCAGATCATTGCAAATGCAGATCCTACAAAAAGAATATGCGTCCAACATCAGACCTTGTGTCATATTTTGACGTTTGGTCTGACAGAAAATATGCAGAGGATGGAAAAGTTTATTGCAGCCATAATTAAATCCAACGTCAGATTTAATAACGATCTGACATATTTTACTGAAACAAATAAAGGACTTTATCATTGGAAACACTTTGCGATAAGCTGGACAAAAGAAAAGACAAGGCGTCAGTGGTCTTATTTTATTATATCATTACTTTCACACTGATCAAGTTTATTGCACTTATATGCTTATGCGCTTACAACATATACAAAATGTATAACACATTCGAATAATATATAAATGCAATTAAAGCGTGTATTGGCAATACTTGCAAAAGTCGCTGTGCGTGATTCATGAATTTACAATCAGTGAAACGAAACGAATCAATTTGTCGATTAATGGATTCATTGTCTTCCGATAATCGTTCAGTAATCGCTTATCAACGAAGTAGGAACAAAGTCACGCTTTTGCAAGGAGTGCGGGACGCTTCAAAATGAAAAATTGACGAACACTTTGTGCCTCGATTGTGCGAGTCACGCCGAGCAGATGAACGCACTTGGCCGCGGCTTGGTCGTTCCTTTCTTTGATACAAAGTTTGCCCCGGGCTTGGACGCGACCGCACTTTTAAATTAATTAATCGATGCTTTAAGTATAAACTGACTAGCTAATACTAAGAATAATGCCGTACGCTTCGCAAAACATGATACACGTCTAAATTTGTCTCGACAATGGCATTAAATTAAGATAACATCTATGATTATGCGTAGAGTAAAGTATAGTTGATTAAAAATCGTTCGCGCTCTTAAATGAATTTAAATAACATTTATCTAAAAAGATTGCTTTATCGTTCGCGATAAACGATTAAGCATAAGAATCTACGGTTAGATTGTTGGGTAACAGCTTTTACAGTAGTCGACAGTTTTACAATTTGCCTTCGGTAAATGGTATTTAGAAGCAATGGCTCATTCGTCCTCGAAATCTTACTCTTAATTATAATTCAATGCTGGATCCCTGGTAAAAACATTTGTCCGCGAGGGTTTGCAAATTCGTTGCAATTATTAATCTTCTTTTGTCAATATATCAAGAGACATTGTCTCTGACCAAGTAAAAAAAATCAACGAAAATAAACATTTTTTTGAGAATGTTACGTCGCATAGCACAATTTTTTTAATATATTTAGTTTTAATGTATATAATGCAATATTTGTATAGCGTTCAGGTCGTGGGAGTTGTTTGTGCTGTGGGGTACGAACAGGGTTTCTTTTTAATGTATATTCAAATTGTACTTTCATTATATAAGTTGTTTAGATCATGGATTAAATAATTCTCCTTTCGTGAAATTAGTTTCTTCGACTTACATCATTCAAAACAAATAAATTAACGGATTGTTCAAACTTTGCATATTGCATGATAATAATAAATATTCAGAACTCGTTAAATATAAATTAGTTTTCTATTATAAGGAATCAGCAGAGAAGTGTCTGAATATAAAAGGGAAATTTTAAATTTTAGATTCAGACACTTTACATATTTTCTAACTCTTCAATTACTTCGAATGATATTTTTCAGGGATGATATGAGACATTTAGCAAAAATTTCCAAAATTCGAGTACATTGCATTTCGCTTTCGAGTCGAAATTTTACAAAGGTACTTATGACTTAATTAATAAACTTTTCGTTTCAACTTAATCTATTTTAAAGCGTCAAAATTTGTCTGTATTACTTTCGTTTCAAGATTAGTACGTTATTACTGATTAAATCGGATTTTCTTCTACTCAAATCTGTTTACTTAGTGCTTGGAAGAATATTATACATTATTAACTTCGACAGTTTCAGAATTTCAATCGCCTTACACACAATATGGAAATACCAAAATAAATTCCACAGCAAGGATCGGTCTATCGAAGAACCGAAAAATTACTTGGACCGTCGTTCTGCCTACAAAATACGTGTAATTGGATCCAAAGGGATATTGTCACGTCGCTTCTGTTGTACTCGCATGATATGTGATTTCGAAATGTCTACAAATACTCCTGTTTTGCCCGGTAACCAGAGATCGATTAAAACGCATTGAATATTCCGGGATTAATTCCGTTTCTGGAAATTCATGGTTAAAACGTGTTCATTAACCGAAAATTACGTAATATCAATTCACAACTTAGGTAATTTATTACATAATTATACGTTTTAAATCTGTTATAACAGATCGCTTATGTTTGCTTTGAAGCATTGTTCTCAATCAAATTTTTATATCTATCTTCCAAATAAACGAAGAAAGATGAACGTTATTGAAAATGATCAAATACGATTAAATGTCCGACCAATCAGAAGTCTAAAATAATCAACAACGTTGATTATTTTCAAAGATATAGTGATCAAGTTCAAAACCGATTCATAATCTACAATCTTTTCTTGCATTTTATCATTTACATTTATTTTAAATGGAAAGCGAAGTTATTAGTATTAAAACGGATTGAAACGACTACAAATCAATCCGTTTTCTACCTAAAACGCAGTTACCACAATTTGATCCCCGTCTCTAGTTACAGGGCGTCGCTGTGAAATCGCGTGCCTGTATCTACTCAACGATGAGAATTTCAGTCTTTAATTTTGTGGTCGCTTAATAAGGTTGCCAAAAGACGTCGAAAGGGTGCTGATTCGTGGCAGCAATTTCACATTGACGAAGGTTATAGTTTTCGATTCGCATCATCGTACAAAATATATTATAAATAAGAAGAGTAAATCGTGGACCTTTCTTCTGTGGAAAAAGTAGATGCACATACTTTCATGGACATAAAAAACGCGATGGGAATCGACGATTTTAATGTAAAATAGGGGGACTTTTCCGCGGAAGAAAAATCGAGGGCACGGGTCGATCGCGTGTATAGTTTTAGCAAAGATGGGGGGAAGGGTACGCGTACATTAGGTACAAAAGTCGCATAATTGTATATCACAGTTGCAAGCAAGTTTGCCCCGACGGAGCCGCGATATTTCTTAAGTTAGGAAGGAGTTCGTCGCACGCGCATTTAACTGTGTTTAGAAAAATTAAATTGCAAAAGTCATCTGCCTAGTAAATCTGCAGTGTCCACTTGGAAAAGTTGTTACACGAAGAAAAATAATATTTAAAATTCTACCATATTTTCTAGATTTTTCTGATTATTGGAAACAAACTAAAAAATTTATTAGACAGTATATTTTCTGGGAAATGTAAATAGGTAAATATGAAATATTTCTAGAACTTGTAATCATTTTTAATTTGTTTCCAGTAGTCCGAAAAATTTAGAAAATATAGTAAAATTTTAAACATTATTTTTCCCCGTACATTCAATTTTTCTAGCCAACGCAGGGGAATGTCAATGACCTTTGTCCTTTTGCTGGCTCGAAATAGCAATTGCTCGACAAATTTTGCTAGAAAAATGACTAACTTTTGCAAATAACGTTTCTTAACTTGTGTCGTTAAAATCGTATTCTTTTGGAAATAACAAAGGTGTGGTACCGTCGAATCGTCTCCGAATCAGGGTTTGTTTTTGTAAAATTGAAGAGCTTTCTTGTACCAAAAGAAGTGCTAAATCTCGGTTTCCCCTGGAGTTATAATTTGTTTTTGATTCTCGTTCCTCGAGGATTAACAACGTCTTCAAAAGAAAGATTTTGTTTCAGACTTTTTTACGTTTTTGGATCACATCGCACCTTCATTATCTGTTAATATTTCGATTTCCTGTAGCCTTGTTTATTTACCGCTTATTGCGGTTCTTCATTGTGAAGCGCCTCCAGAAATTGCCGGTCTTTTTGGGCTGTGCCGCCGATGACGTAGGACTTTCGTAGGAATAGGAGCACTCGTCGTCCGTGTCCTGGGCACTGTGCGTGTCTCGGGTTGGCGAACCACCGTGTCCAGAGTCCCGGTCGCCGTCCATGTTGCCGTTCTTCTCGAAACCTGGCAATAAATCAATGAAGAATTCAGTTTACAAAATGTTAACTTTACGTAAAGCAATGAACATTTTCCAAACCGTTCATTCATTTGTTAGTGTAATTGCTTTCGTCATATTTTGTGAAACCTTATTTTCCTTATTTCCAGTATTGTAATTAATTTAAATAGGCTTGCGCAATGATTTTGAATTATTATATTATATAGTTTTGACACATGAATATTAAAAATAGTTTTTAAATTATAGTTTAAACGTTAAAAAATAATTCGAAAGATTTAATGAGTCGTTATAAAACGTTTTTAGTAATTCAAGGTTTTCAAATGTTGATAGTAATTCATAATTTTCCTTAAAAATGGAAAGTAGAAGTTCAGAATCGACAAATTTAATACGCATAAATCATCGATGAAAAGTTGTTTACACGGACACACCTTGGTTTCATAAATATATTATATAGTCGAGTTTATACATTTGAAAGAAATTTCTTGTTTTTTTAAATTAATTTGATTACATCTTTATGCATGTAATTGAATGTATTTTTGACTTTTCAAATTTAATGTATGTTGCTTCCGCAATAAGTTACGGTTTATAAATTTAAAACAATATCTATTAAAATTATCTATTAAAAACGCGAAAGAGAAAGGTAGAATAACAAGAACAACATATTTATATGAATTAATCCGCGTACGAATATCGGGGATTATATACAGATACTCTTGGTTTATCTTCATATTATTTTTAAATACTCTCTAGTCACGTTAAATGTAAAAAATATAAAATCTGTAATCAATAAAATATGATATTCATAATTAAGATAATTAATCGTACCAAAAGATGATGAACAACTTTCATAAATCAATTTTATTATTTGACGTCTGCACTTTGATTTTTATCTTGTTTTTGTTGCTCAAAGATATACTTTTATATCAGCTTCGTGCTGAAAGAGTATCATAATTAAATTAAACTGATGACACATGGATGAATCATATATTAAATCAGAATATCATCCGTATATAATCCATATATGTAGCCCAAGGTTTTACTCAAAACATGTTTCAATAAAGAACAATATTATTAATTAGACTTCGTATATACCAAGTTTCATTTAGAAAGAAAAAGGGAACTTATAATCCACTTTTTTCTCTTATATCGCAGGTCTACTGATGTATCTGTAACAAGTGGAACGAGCATAACGGTTCTAGACTTAATTGTACCTAAAACGAGCATTTTAATTAACCAAAGACTATAAATCATTATTTTCAATCTTTTTAACTTGAACTTTGTAATCAATTAAGGTTTGAGTTTAAAGAGTGTAATTTAGTGATTTGTAATATATTTCGGAACCAGTGTCGTACCAGCTTCATACCAGAATCTAAAAACATTCATTCGCTGACTCGTTTAGCTTAGTTATTAACCAGCACCGGTAGAGCAGTGAATTCTTTCTGGTCTCACGCTATCATTACAGAATTCGCAAGTTACTGACTACTTAGCACCAACTCAGTGCCAATACCGGACCAGTTGTCTACTTTCCAATGGTTATTTCAATAGACTATCCTTCAAAGCGACTTCAACTAAATATGTATTTAACTAATTTTTATTATTTCAACTCAGAAACAGTTTCGTATTACTCAATCTGGCAAACGGATCTAAACATTGAAAAATTAAGTTTACTTTTTCTCATCAGTTCTTGTCCTACAAAAAATATGATAAAATGGAATATAATAGTGGAATAACTCGAGTTCTGAACTTCCATTTCCTCAAAATAAATAATTATCGCATTTCGCCTAAGTTTTGCAGTGAAGGAGACACTCACCGCCTCCTCTAAGCATGTCCAAGAAGGTACTCTCGGCGTTTCCTCTGGTACGCCCCTGCTTTTGTGACGGCGTGCCGAAGCTCAGACTCTGAATATTGATTTCGGCCTTGAGTTGCTCCGGTGGGATGTCGTCAACGCGGAACTCGTTCGGGTCCTCGACAAACGCTTGCTGCAGGTCCCTCATGATCTTCTTCCTAATGGTCTTCTTCATGGACAGATGGCGCTCCAGATGTTTGACGTCGCTCTCGGTGAGGGTCTTGTTGTTGTCCCGGCGACGGGACTTCTTCTTCTTGCTGTTCTTCGGGCTGGATTCTTCACCGGAAGTGGAGCCCACGGAAATGGCGCTGTCGTGACCCGGGGCCTTCTCCTCCGACTGCATCCGGTGACTGGTTTCCCATTTGTTGCCGAAGCCAAAAATGTCCCGCAGATGCGGGATGTTTCTTTCGGTTGTCTGCTGCCGCGCCCTGCCGATATCGCGCACTTTGGTCAGCTTTAGCC
>JABFPK010002152.1:0-10510 GCA_022817445.1 Habroteleia sp. ZL-2020
TATATATGTATATATATATATATATATATTTCTTTAAATATATATATATATATATATATTTATATATATTTATATTTTTCATATTTACATAATCAGAAATCTAAATCTAAAAGTATTTGTTTCATCTTGCAGTCTTTTGCGTCACATTAAATTTGCGATTCGAAAAAATTTCGCGGTCCGTACTGCAATTACATGTTTTACTTACTTTAAAATATACTCTAAAATAATGTCCATGGATCTTTTTGTGTTTGATCTTGTGCACTGAACATAGTAATCAAAATTGTACCACAATTTCAAAGACACAAATACTTTAAATCATCCAAATTTTCTAATAAAAAAAATTTTGTTTAATAAGTTTAAAATAAATTGTTGAAGGATTAGTTGTAAAAGTATAGGAGAGAATGTATAGAAGGTGAAGTGGACATCGTTTTGTAATTGAACTTAATATTTAAGTAAAGATGCAGGTTTTTAATAATTATTGAATAACAATTGGAATTAGACAAAGTTAATATTTTGAAAATAATCGAAAACCAATGGGGTTCAATATTGGTGTTATTGTAACTTAACCGTTCATATATAATTATATATAAAAAGTTGTATTGTCTAGAGAAATTTACTTGCGAATGCAATAAAAAAACTTCCTTTAAAGTACAATAATTATATCAAATTTCTTATTATGTATTAAAAAGTTTTTATAAAATTCTTGATATGCTTTGCTTTGGAAAATCGTACAGTTTACAATACGAAACAACATTAAAATATATCATTACACAAGAGATAACGATATAATTTTGTAACGCAGTATTTTGTATATACACTATAAAAGATCGTAAATGTTTGTAAATTTATACAAATTTAATTAAAATTAGCCACAATTGCTTTATTAAAATTTATTATTTTTCTAACTGTCAGCACTAGAGTTTTTCTTAGTATATAAACACATATATAAACATTTATAAAATATGATATTTAAACGTGGATTGTAATGCTTTTTACAATATATTTTTTGTTCACAAAATGAATATAAATTGAAGCTTATGATACCAAATCATACATCATGTTTGAGGCAATTGTTCTACCTTTTAAAGCAACCAACGGATAAATCAAAATTAAAACTTATTCCACTTCATCTACATACTCGGCAAATCTTGATTCAGTGCACAAATAAATTAATTCATACATTTGTCAAGAGAACAAAAAACTGCAATACATATTAACGCACAATTAGTAAACAAAAATAATCACGTTTTGTAAATAATGCATTTTACACGCACGCAAAGAACACGTAACATGCTGGTTTTACACGTGTGAATCAGTGCGTTATCATACGTGCGTTACTGTAATCGTAACACACGAGTAATGCGCGTGGCACTCGAGTAACGCGCGTGACACACGAGTAACGCTTACGCGTTACGCGAGCGTTGCTTTTGACGGGCATTAAAAGGAAAAGAATGGTCGTGCGACGTGTCACTATTTTGGAAATACATCATATTAATTGTTGCAATTTTGTATAGATTTATTAGTTTTATCGGATAATGTACACCTGGCCGGAAAAGATTTGCACATGCGACATTATGATTTTTCTTCAATCAAGTGCGAATTATACACATATCATTTCTGTTTGTTTAATCGCACCGTAATAGCTCGAATCTCGTTGTAGAGCCGTTTTATCGGTGATTAGTTATATTAATTATTCATTTTTCTCTCTCATCAACCTTGAGTTACATTAGGCTTCCACTTACACAAGTGGAATGAAAAATCGTCTCGATATAAAAATAGGC
The DNA here is from genome assembly GCA_022817445.1 of Habroteleia sp. ZL-2020. Classification (NCBI taxonomy): domain Eukaryota; kingdom Metazoa; phylum Arthropoda; class Insecta; order Hymenoptera; family Scelionidae; genus Habroteleia; species Habroteleia sp. ZL-2020. The sequence continues at coordinate 1,782 of JABFPK010002152.1, forward strand.
ATTGGTCTGTTTGGGCATGCTGGACACTACTTCGAGTGACGTGTATATTGCATTTATTACATTACATCTTAGAGCTTAAGTATCTTAAGACTCAATTTCATTGTATAGCGCACCCAGAAAAGCGATCGCTGACCGATCGAAGCGTTACCTGCGATTCTTTTACAATAAATTAAACAACTATTGTATTGTATTGTATTGAAACAAATCTTTGGCATTAAGTTTCTAAAAATTGTTGAAAATGACCAATTTACTTGCACTTGCAGTTTTTCATTCAAATTTATCATTGGTAGAAATTGAATAACAAAGCGAATCCATCCCTGAATTTTGGTTTATCATTTTAAATGAAATTGCGCGACTCGAAGCGACAGGATCGACTTTTCCAGGTGTCGAATTAATGAGAGTCGAGCTATCCGGACAGCGAGACTTCCCTTTAAAGATAATACAGTAATATAATAGTAATTATAGCTAATCGGATCGATCGAGTCTCGCCTTAAAACTTACTGCAAAAGATACAAAACGTTTTGTAGCGGATTTGGTTGTTATTCGATTCTCTCTTTCTTACTCAATTATCATTCCGTGTGTTCATTTTTTGCTCATCCTGTAGTGTATAGTTAGTTTAATATTTATATATATTTATGTAGTGAAATCGATAAATTTATATTACATCTTACTTTTCGCATCAATTGATCCATCAGTTAAACGTTAACATACGAGTAATGGAAGACTTAGCAGTATCCAGGGACACTTTGAAAGAGACTCTTGTTTTTGTTTGCTCTCGACACTTATAATTGTTGATCGACATTTTCAAAATTTGTTTTTGTTAGACTTGACCTTTTGTGTGCTGTGTGGCTGTATGGCTGTATGGCTGTATGGCTGTATGGCTGTATGGCTGTATGTGTTACATGTACGTGTGTTGGCGCGCCTCACACAACTTTTCCCTTCGGCCTTTCATGTTTCGTTTCTTATTTATCATTTCAAAACTATCATTGCCGTTTCCTCGTTCGCATCGGACCGTTCCTGGCGTTCTCTTCCTGCGGCATTTTGATTCGCGAAACGCTCTTAGTTTTCCTCAATGGCGACAAAACAAAACGTAGCCCAGTTACGCGAATGGATTTTCACACTCGAGACAGCTACCGTACAAATTCGCTAAGGGGCTATCCACTTCTAAATTCTAACGCAACTTCAACTTTTCGTCAACGAATCACAGTGTCAATCAAATATTGTCTTTCCGCTAACACCAAGAGCAACGAGCTCAAAAACGGAGCAATAATCGTGTCGCATTTTCGTTTCTTTCGGTATACAATATCCAAATTCGTATGAAATTTTTGTGATTGATTGCGGTGGTTCAGTATTATATACTGAGTCGCGTCGAACCACGTTGATATGAACTGCCGAGTTTGATATATACGGGATAGAATTATTTTGCGTGAAGCGCTATGCTTTGAAGCTCATTCGTTTTTGACTTTTTCTTTCCATGCTTTGGTATATTTGTTGAATGATTGACACAAAACATATCGACTCCTGAAACGTTCCATCAAAAAAGAACATTGTCCACCAAAATTGAGAAACGCATATCCCCGATAATTATTATCTCCCCGATTCGAAAGATCCCAATTGGTACCTACGATTAGCCACAGAAGTGGAACATCAACAACAAAAAATTAACGTTAGACCTTTTCTTCGATTTGTGCTACTTATTCCTCCGGAAAACATACGCGATTTGCGCTCGCGTATCTCTTCGTTCCCTTCATTATTCCGCCTCCTTTAATAAAGTGGACACGTATTATTATTTTATAAATATAATAATCCATGTAAAAATGTACATATGGAACATATATGGAACATATGTGACACATATATGGAACATATCTGTGAGCTAATATATGTGGGACATGTATGTTTGTGGATTCCCAATGACAGCTATATATATGGCTACATATATGGTTGCATATATGGCTACATATGCATGGTTACATATATGGCACATATATATGCTCATTTTTACATGGGAATTGCCAGAATTTAAAATACTTGACCTTCCGTACGACATGGGAAGCAATGCGGTATTCGCATCGTCGCAGATTCATGACCGTAATGATATTTATAAAAACTATATGCAAATGGTCAGATTTGATAAGCACTGTTATCGGAGATAACACTATGTGTTTAATTCTATAACATTATGGCGTCAAATATGGCAAAGTCAAGTTAAAATTCTTTGCTTCACGGCTTTGACTTCCTTAGTACCAACACCAACGGCGATACGATTTTCTCGTATTATTTTCATTTATAGTTTGCACACAGAGAGTAACTGAATGTAAACATTTTCATCAATTTTAGACGGGATTCATTTTTGTGCAGAAAGAAGTTTTTTGAACTTGCTAAATGAAATCGCTGTAATGATTCATTTGATGAAAGTAAAAAGTTTCGCAGCGAGGAATTCTGACAAACAGTTTTAGAGTTTAATGAAAAACTTGTTCGCCTAAGATCTAAATCCGTGAAAAAATTTACATAGACAAGGTTCTCTGCGCCTAATATTTCCCCATTTTGACCGTTCACAATTTAAAATGGTTTTCATTTCAAGCGAAACCTTTTGGAGTCCCACTGGGCGATCGCGGAATAGTAAAAGATATATATTTTTTATATTGTATATATAATATAAACCGTAATTATGAAACTTGATAATAATAAATGTGATAATGATAACAACAGTAACGTTATTACTATACATTATGCTAAGTACCGAGCCCGTGCAACACGTTCCCGGTACTAATTCTAATAGTGTGTATTGTCTGTAAGGTTCGTAATTTCCTCTTATTTTCAACAATAATATGTATCTAGAGTTAATATTGTATAATAATAGAATTTTCTCATCAACTCTTTGCGTAAGGCAAATTTTATGTGCCTCCGGAATAATTTGTTATCTCTTTCTCGCTCGTTTTGCCTTTGTCTCGCATACGATCCTCATCATTCCCTCTTGCAACGAAGAAAGTCGTATCTTTTATGGTGAAAAAATGACTTGCAAACTCCCGTTAAATATAGAGGACATTCACTAGTTTCTCCAAGTCCGATTTTGTCTTTCTCCCACACTTATACCATTTCGTCGCGTAATTGGAAAATTGTATGTCTCTGTATCGCTCTCTTTCGTATTCTCGACATTCTGGTTTCCCGAAATCTAACTTCGTCCTGACCGCGTTTCATTTACATTTTTGGATTTAGCGATTTTTCAGAAATTTCCCGACAGTCTCCTCTCGAATTTTGGAAACGGAGCTTGCATAAAACGAGTCGGAAATATGTGTACGTTTTGTGCGATCGTTTCTCCGAGTTGATATATCCGTACAAATTGAAGATACAAGTTTCTCTATATTAAACTGTTTTTGTACACTTATTAGTTGAGTAAAAGATTCAAAAAAAAGCGACATATCAAATGATAATACTGTTCGTTGGTGAAAACTTTTGTCTCTTCCCTTTCCGACACGTTTTATAGTTTCGGTTTCTGCACCGCCATCCTCCCAACCGAAATTCCGTCTGGGTTGTCGCGTCGTGTCTCGTCCGTCTACTCGTTAAACGATACAATACATAAAAAACAGAACAAATTCGAAGGCACCTGTGTTATACGATCGAGTACTTGTGCTGAATTGGCCAGTTTTCTCCAGTGTGAAACTCGCGGTGGTTCCTCGCTCGTCCCCACTTGGAGGAATACCAGCAACAGTATGTGAGTTTTGCTAAAAGTTATTAGTATTCAACAACCAAGATAAACAATCCATTGCACTTGAGTCTGTTCTTTTCATCAATAAATTTCACCATAGCCATTCCATTTATTGACAAAAAATGGTTTTAGTCGAGAAACCATGTAACCATGTAACAATTTATATATGGGACATATATGCCACATATATGCCACATATATTCCACATATATGGTTACGCTTAGAACACATATATGGTTACACATATGACATAAATGATACATATGACACATATATGTTCGTTTTTACATGGATATTAGAATAAAAGTAATACAAATTCTTTGGAAGTTTCTTTTGAATACAAAAGACAAAAATGCTTCAATTTCAAGAACCATTCGCAAAACCCACAATTAAGTAATGCTGGGAAAATTCCTGGAAAAATTATTCCATGCTTTGCTGCGCTCTTCCGTCTTCACAAATGTGTAATAAATTCACAATAACATTTATTATTAGACTCCGCCGATCTTGTGATTGGGGCTGATTTTAAATTAAGCTCGTGATGTGTAAAAGCTCGCTTCCGCTTTACTTTTCAAAGAGTTCGGTATTCAAATCGCTAATCGCGAGACGGGAATCCAAATCCAATCACAAAACAATTGAAGCTTACACATTCTGAGTGGACTGTCGTCTATTAGCCGTGCAAAGTTGAGGCTGCCAGCACCTACGCATGCGCGGCACATAACAACGACGTTACGGAAGTGCGTATTTGATATTTGACATTGGAATATGAACAAATTTTCTTATTCTGACTTCTTAACATCAACGTTTTTGAGAATAGTGGTTGGCGGCGCTTTGATGGAAGAAGTGAATCACGTGAAGTGGACAGGCGACGCGAACACGATTAGTAAGAGAACGAGGGTCAGCGGAAGCGTTGCGCGGCCCGATTCGGTTGCTGCGCCGCAGTATTTGATCTCCAATTCTTCGGGGTGGTAGTTGATGCATTTGGACGGGCGTCGTCGATAGAGGCGTTCTCTGCGCGCCGTGCAGGCTCCGGGTTCGGTTAGGGCTTCGATCGGTCTTATGCTCAGCTTTTTACTGCCGCAAGGACACAAGGTATCCACCACTAGGAGGATCAAATTTGTGTGCTGGATTTTTTGGACGCTAAACGGTCTGCAAATAACAACGTCACTCATTAAATCAAATTATGAATTTAATTAAGGTGAAGGTTCGTTTATCTCGAAGAGCGTTTATTATTAAATTAGGGTTATTTGAAATGAATTTCTTATAAAACCTAAAAATATTGGTTGAAACATGTTCACGGTTGTATAACTCCGAGAGAATATTATTTGTGGACAAGGTACTTTTTTTGTTGCCCATGTAAAACGTGAGTTCATTCATATATATATATATATATATATATATATATATATATATATATATATATATATATATATATATATATATGTATAAAGCTATAAATCCTCAGACATATATGTAGCCATATATGTGCCACTTAGCCATATATATGCCATATATAAATTTTTACATGAGTCTCTTGCTACCATAAGTTCAGAACCATGTTTCAAGGTGATAAAAATTTACATTATTAAAAGTATTTATTTACTTACTGTACCGTTCTCCCATCTATTATGAATCGCGAAATTCTTTTTAATTATTAATTCATCGCTAGGAAAAAAATATTTACAAACACCCTAACCCCATTGCAGCAAACTTTAACCTTCACCTTAAGTAATATGCTTGTTAAATTTGTTATATCATTCTTCTGTTTATTTCTTAAGAAAAAATACATTACCTTTCGCAACCTGAGGAGTGACAATTGGTGAGCTTCCCTTTGAGGGGGTTTCCTTGGCCGTTATTATTAAGTCTTTCGGGTTGAAGAATATATAAATCGGTCTTTTTCTCACACAAGCGCAATTTGCTTGGATCAACAGGTATGGAAGCGGATTGTATCGTGGGTGGAGACGCAATAATGGGGGGCTGCATCACTGCTGGGTATCCGGGGTATCGATCACCATCGATATCCATTCCCGGCTCTTCTGAATCCGGCGGATATTCATCATGATATACTATATTGTCTGCAAAATTCAATTCAATTCACCATTTTAATTATCTCTTCCCCTTTTTGGATCTAATAGATATAAATAAGTATACAGTAAATCTAGGAAAATGTTCTTACAGTGAAAATAGTATAAAAAGTATGATAAAATATCGAATTTTTATCTTTTTTATACTGTTATTCCCTTAGAGTTATTAAGCTCGTTTTTAGTACAAGCCTAGTAAGTCTCCTTTGAAGTTGGTCTTGTCTTAAAGTTAACTTTGTCGAATGAAATATTAGTTGTAACGTTTATAGTCGCTTAAAGTTGCCAATTATACGCGACTAACTTCAGGTAAGAAGTAGAGTAAAATCTAACCCAGACATTGTTATCAAGAAATCTACATTAATTATTATTAAGGAAACTTACCATCGGCATCAGAGTCACTTCCATATCCAAAAACCATTTGCCAAGACCCTCGTAAGTAAAGATTCAACATAACAGTCCAAAAGGTATTTCCTACGCTTACGATCGCATTCAGGATAGATTGGCTTATTCTTGTTGCAGCCGAATAATGGGAAGTTTGGGGCGAACACACCCCTTGATAGTCCACAACACTGACCTTCCTGCAAAGCAATATTTAAATTAAGTATATACATAAACTGAAATGAAATTAAGTATATAACTGAATGAGATGGATCGTACCTAAAAATTTTATCTTGTACGAGGGAGTCCATGATGGTGCCATCAATTTCACCGAAAAATTTCCCCGTGTGCTCGTGGCGTTCACTAATTATTATAAAACCATTGTTGTCCAAAATATAACAGTCAAGATCATCGGAAGCACAATTTTTCTTGCAAGTACTGCCAGTACACTAAAAAATATTATGTAAGGTAATACTTTTATTAATAATATTATAAGATAATTTATTATAAGATAATATTTATAAGAATTTTAAATATTAATATTAATTTAAATATTAATCCCTTATAGAATAGTTTGCCAAACTATTAATCTTGAAAACTCAACTTAATGCAGACAAATTTTATGAATTTTCCTTTCGAGGTTAATGAAACTCTTACTAAAGCCGATTAAAAACCCTAAATGTATTGTGTACAAAGTTATTTATAACAAAAGAAACAAAAGAAACATGTATTAAAACAATGTTATATCGTTAAAATGCCATGATAATCAAATGATTTGCTCCAAAATTTTAGAAATGCAACAGTAACTTGTTTCAGAATTACTTATTTTATATTTATGTAAACGTTCATATATGCATGCAACGGCGTGGATAATTTTCATTCTTACTGCTGAAGTAATATTGACGAAATGCGATGCAAGAGACGAATGCTGGATTTGAAGTCCCACCACTGCCACAGGTGCTTTGTGTCCCTTTCCTTCGACAAACACTGCATGAGTTGCAGTTACCAGTGGCTTTGGGTTGTCAGCTAATATACGTAATTAAACATTAACTTGAATTTATAACTCCTTCTCAATAGATTAAAAATTTTAATTACTTTTGATCTTATATAAGTGATAAAATTCGAGAATATCAATTACCTGCATCAAATGGTACACTAAATACAAAACTTTCCGGCTCTACAGCATGTTGATCTACAGCTCGTTTATACCAAGACGAATCAATTGCTCTTCTATATTTATCAGCAAAATCTCTGCAATGATTATATTTAATTAAATGAACAATTTAAATAAGTTATTTATTTTTAATTAATATAAAATAAATTAATATTAATTGATATTTAATAAAGTAATTAAGTTTTAATTAATAATTAAATGAACAATTGAATTAAATAGCATCCCGCGTAGAAATGAACAGTATGACATAAGGCTGGATCATGATGTCATAATGTAAAACATGGCGCAAGTCTGGCAACGATAGGAAAAAATCCAAACGATATGGCACACGACGGGCATAAGTATGGCAATAGTATGGCATACGGTTGGCTCGCCATTATGATCCAGTTTCATGCCATACCATTGCCAGATTTAAGCCAGTCTGATGCCATTCTCTAAATCATGGTGTTAGGCTGGCAATAGCCTTATGCCAAATTTATGCCATACTATTCATTTCCACGCGAAATATGAAATTTAAAAATCGAAATACTTTACTTACGGTTCTTCAGGGAATTCGTCGTTTTGTTGATGTTCATGCCATCGGAAAAGACCGCTCCTAGTTGCTATGAAACTACGTTTTACACCGAATCTCCCTCTCCCCTGCCTAAAAATTAGGAACAAGTGAGTATGCTTTCGACTTTTTATTTCGTTATATGAGTACGAACAGGTTATAATGACTTTAATTTCCGTGGATTAAAAAATAAATGCCGTTAAATCTATATATGATCTATGTGATACATATATATACTACATGAACAAGTTTGAAAATCTTTTAAGACACATTTTGCGAGTGAAACTGTAGCTTGCAAAAACAAATGTAAAAATAATTGTATATTGTGAAATATTTAATTCGACTTCTGTCCTTATGTCCACTCTAGTACAAATTGAATCGATCGTGCCATCTTGGTATTACGGGCCTGGTAGGGATAACCGGAACTTGGAAACCGATCTACAATTTGTTGATCTCGTTTAATAGTTTGGAGCAACGTTATACCATCTATTGACGTACCACTTTAAATGCAACTTTGCTGAGCTGACCGATCGAACGTCGTAGGATACAACACAAAGAAATAATATTACTACAATCCGATAACCCTAACAATACATATTTGTTTAAAATAATAGTCGAATTAGTTGCCAAAATTAACTTTGTTTTAAATTTCAAACTACGCCAATTGACCATTTATAACAAAATTCTACGATTTTTTTAATATAAAAGATTTAGTGTGTCTGGAATTATCAAATAAAAAAAAAATTTTTTTATTTTTTAATTTTTTAATCTTTGTTTCAAGTTCCCAAGTTTGAGCTCAATTACAATTTATACTAGAATGACATCTTACAAAAGATATTT
>JABFPK010002153.1:0-10508 GCA_022817445.1 Habroteleia sp. ZL-2020
AGGATAGTTTCCCTTGCCGGGCCCACACCAGGGCCATAACAAATAACACATAGGGTCACGAAACCGCATGTATCGCCGGGCAATATAGTGGCCCCGAGCAGGAATGCCCTATAAAGGGTTTTGATATGGATTTACTTAAGGGGCCATGGCTGAATACCTTCAGATAATCATAAGACGGTTAACTAATTTCAAGCAAATAAAATTATCCTCTATCGGGCCCATCGTAGGGCCAAGCGTGGTTAAGAAAATAGGCTTCCCCATGGGGGCCATTCTCATGCCCGGCGTTACATGTGCATACGGGCCCGTACTAGTGACGTGGATACCAGTTCAGGGACATATTTGAGCCCGGTCCAAATGTCTACTAGGGTATTATTATTACTGAAATTCGTAAAGTCTCTTTGTCAATTATTCAAAAGCCTCAACCGAATATGTATAAAACGTCATAAATAATCATAAAAAATAATATAAGAGAATAATATGAAAAAATAATAAGCGATATGAGACTCTGCGTGGTGTGATTCGTCTAGACAGAGTGCATTACTTGTTTCTTTTTCTGTCTATGGCCTTGTACGCACCAGTATTTGATACAAAAAATGTCATAATCAAGTTCAATATCACGACTACGGAGACGTTGAGCCCCCGCCCCTTTATTATTTAGGTAACGAGCAATTATGTCAATAATATTAATTAATAAAATATATATCATTATACGAAAATAAAAAAAATATTAATATATTACTATGGTATCTTAGTTGGTACACTGAGAATATATTTTAAATTACATAAAAAATTTATCTTGGATAGTACAATGAATCCAAATCTTAGTAATTAAGAACAGGAAAGCTTTTATAAATTTCACTATCCCACAGATAGGAATTTTTTAAATTTTAAAAGTATATATATCCACCTCTTTGTATCAATAAATCTAGTCATTTATATAATTGTTTTTTCTTCGTGAATTTTTTAATCCCATATCGTAATATAATTTATAAAAGGTAAATGAACGGGGTTAGTTTACAAATTGCGCAAATATGTTTTGTTTCTGAAAGTTGCGTTAAATTATTTATTATTTAGCTTTTGTGCTAATCATACGCGCGATCGAACAATTATTAACTACAATTACACACATACACAGTAAATAAATAATAAATTAATAAAACTTGAATTTCTTTTATTTTTAAAAAAATTTTAATGTGGGGTTACGTATAATCTATATAGGTTTTGCACTAATGTAATAATCATAATAATAAATATCAATTATAATGCTTTTGTCTAAATAAAAGTAAACAATGATAAAATTACCAATTCATACGAATAAAAATGTTTTGATTTGAATATTTTACAATGCAAAAGTTTGGTTAAAGAAAATAAATGATCTGTGCAAATTTGAACCAAAATTGATCAAATTATGTTTTCACTAAATAAAAATTATTTTCAATGTTAGCGAAAATTGTAATATATAACTTAAAATATCTTGATAAATTAAAAGACAAATATTTTGCTGCTAATATTTAATTCCTTTTCTAGTAAAGAATTGATTTTCTATTAATTATTTTTTATCATCAACAACAGTCTAGTTGTTAGAAATATAGATATTGTTTTCTATTAAAAAATTGTATTGATAGAATAACAGCAATGAATACAATGAAAACATATCTCAATATCAATATGTAAATAAATTTATACAATTATTTCGACTGAAAAGGAACGTTTTGGGCATATTGAGAATAATTATTTAATTAATTATTCTCTCATCTAATGAATTAATCTACGCCAATTGATTTCAATTTGGCATAATATATACCAATTATATTAGGTTATCTAAGCAAATATTGTCATGTTTTGTTATCAGAGCTTATTTGAAGCATTATGGTATTGTAACATATGTGCATAAAGAGGAACTTGGTTGATTAATGTAACTAATGTTCCGGATTGCTGTAATTGCATGTCCTCAAAACATATGTAATTTCATGCCTATTGCTGACCTATTTTTTCTCCCTGAATAAAGACATTTAAAATATAACATATATTTTTCCTTACATCGCAAACATAAACCAATACATTCAAACAGCAGTATTAATATGTTGTTATTTCTATTAAGCAAAAGCTTAAAATAATTTTAAACATATTACAAATATGGTACCTAAGTATCAGGTCGTAAAAATATATATATATATATATAACCAAATTTAAGCATATTATATTGATAATTAAGCAAAACTGAAGATGATACGTTATTGATACACTACTACTACCCTGTTATAGATATTTAAAATCAAAATCAGTCAGTTCGAATTTTTGAAAATGTATTTTCCTTTTCCTCTGTACAAAAGCAATTTTAGAAATTCAATTTACCCTATGCAATTATTCACGAAATGCTGCATAAACTTTACCCTCTTTTCGATGAAAAAAAACTTATCTCTACCTACTCTAAATAAATCTTTTCGTAAATCTTGCGTAAATCTTTTCTATCTTTTTATTTATCTTTCAAAACTCTTTTCAATCATTACACTTTGTATTTATTTGCATTCAAATAAATTAAAAAGGATTATCACTAAATTTAGTATGAAGATTCATTTTTGACTGAATTTCCTTATAGTATATTTCCCAAATCATGATGGTTTGAGTGGTAGATATTTCATTGACAAATCATTATATCCCGCGTGGAAAAAATAGTCTGGTAAAAGTCTAACGAAGTCTGGATTTTAACTTTTGCCAGACTACCTTCCTCAAAAGATCGTAATTCCACTGCAACGATTTTCCATTTGATCATATTTGCATTTTATCACCTTTCTCAAAAGATCGCAATTCCATTGTACTGATTTTCCATTTAATACATTCGCATTTTATCAGTTTTCTTAAAAGATCAATAATTTATTTACTAAAAAGTAATCTTATAAACATAAATTGAATAAATATGAGATTTATTTTATTTTGCTTTTCATTTTATTTATAGATGTCAGCATAGAAATTCTAAGGCCGCGTAGACTTGACTGCAAGTTCACGCAAGACACAGATATACATAGCTTTGCAGTACTGCCAGTAAATTAAATTTATTTATTAATTTAAAGATATTAACATGTTCATGTATTTATTATCAGCAGATCATTAATTTTTGTTTTCAAATAATTTACTACTTAAGGTGATACTGAAATCCTGCATATAACACGTTATCACGTAATTCAAGGACAATAGGAGAATTGTATAGTGAAAGGAAAAGTTTTTTTTTTTGAAAACTTTTGACTGGGTAATCTCGTTTTTTGAATTAAAGTTTTGTTTGAATTGAAATTGTTTGAATTCTGCACATATTGCTACAAATACGGGAGAGATTACCGTGCCACACACAAGTTTTTAACTGAAATAACTTTCTTCCACATTATTCAATTTTTCAATTACCAAAGAATTGCGTGATATACTTTATTAAAGTAAAATCATTACCAAAAAAAATTAATTTAAAAAAACACTACTTCTTGGGCAGCAGAATCAAACACAACTTCAATATCACCTTAGGTCCCCAGAAAGTTGCAATGAATACGACATATGAATCTTCATTTTCCCAACCTTTACTTTAAATTTCAACTTTTTTTTTGTTCAACTATAATTAACAACGATAAGATCTATACAACTTTAGCTCTAATATACACTCGGGAGAAAAACGCACCACTTTAAAATGCACCAAAAATATCGAATTTTTGAAGTGTTATATCTTGGTTGAATATGATCCAAATTGGTTGATACTTTGAATAGCTAGAAGCTTTCTCTTTACGGTCATATGAGTTATCGTGATTCAAAATCGCTTCCGCCCTCCGCCACCCTCCGAAGAAAAAGTCAAAAGTGTAAAAAAATGTCCAAATTTGCGCACTTGTACCGCAATAAAAAAATGTTACTAATTTTACTCCAAGTATGGGGTACATCACATAGCATCTGGCAGGAAATATACTGCCAAAATCCGCAGATTTGCAATGGAACTACCGACTAACTATCATACGCTTGACAAGTGCAAGCTCCTGAATATTCATGAACATGCACTTGGAAAGGTGCGAGCCCTCGCTACCGCCATACGAGCCATCTTCAAATGGATCACATATACGAGTTTGATCAAAATGTTTAAAACTGACTACCTTGTCTATTTAAAATGAATAGACGAAATTTGCAGATCCGCCTAGAACTAGTAAAACATACTCGTTCTGATGACATTTATGAAAAACCAAAACTTTAAAGCTTAGAAATTGTTCAACTATATATATAATTGCATTGAGAAAAATTAATATTTAAATTAAACTGTGTACGTAGCAACAATAATTATCCACAATAGATATGAGAAATAAGAACTATTGTTTAAAATTATTTTAATTCACATTAATAGACATTCGGAGAAAAAAAAAATTGTTTTTAATCATTTTAAACAATTAAAACACCGAAAATACCGAATGTTTAAACCATTATATTTCAGTTTAGTATGATTCAAATTAGATAATACTTTGAGTTCTAAATAATTTGAAGCTTTATCTTTACGTTCATATAAGTTAGCGCAATGAAAATTCTCTTCTGCCCTTTGCCATCCCCGAAGAATAAGAGAAGACAAAAATTTTAAAAAAATATCCAACTTTGTGATCTTATACCGCAGTAAAACATTGTTTAGCTTCAATTGGCTATGAGAGTGATAAAGAGTTTATTGATTTAAATCACACAAAAATTAAAATTCCTAGGATATTTTGGTGCAAAGATATGCATTTTTGAAATTTAATAGCCTACTCGTGGTATACGCCTCCCCTCGCCGCGATATACGCGTTAGAAAATTTGCGAAAATTAAAGCATTCTTCGTACAAACTTTTTGCAATTGAGAAGTAAGATACACAGAATTTTAGTATAACAATACAACTTTAAACTCTGTAATATTTACATACAAATGGAACTAAAAATGGAACATTTGCATTAAAAGTATTAAATTATTATAATAATTTTTACACTATTTTTAGTAGTCATCAAGATTTACTTTAAATAAATCTAAGTAATAACGGTAACATTTCAAAGATTTAGGAAAAGTTTACAATCATCGATGTGATACACCTGATTTAAGTCATAAAATGTTTACTGTTTAAGCAATTATGGATGAACAATTAACTATTTATGAATGTTGCTCGAATATACAATATAACAAAATATTAAGTTATTTATTTTTTATTATTCATTCATTCATTCATATTCTATTTTTAGATACAAATTAATTAAAAAGTAATTGCATTTTTCTGAAATAGAAACATTGAATTGCTTCTCGTAATAGAAATTTTTGAATTATATTTCCCAATGGAAATAAATTTGAAACCAAAATAAAATTTAATTTTAGAGAAGTTGTTTTTTATAGATTAAACTTTAAAAATGAAATCGAAGAGAAGTAGGCATCACACATACAGGGTCACTGGAATGAATGAACCATTGCAAAGTATTTTAACTATTAAAGTACACGATGGGTGTGGGAGGCACGCTAGTAAATATAAGTATTATTAAAAATTCAATGTCGCGATAATTTATTTAAACATAGAAATTAAAATGAATAAAACGTATACCAAAAAATGTATATAAACTACGCAAAAAGAAGAGCAACCCTGTGCCGACCAAAAATTGATCATATTCAAACTGTATAATATCTTTGCTAAATTGCGTATCGTATCGTATTTAAATATTTTTTTTGTTTTATAGTTTAAAGTTTTAAATCCCCCTGCTTACCCTATTCTGCATTAATGAAAATCAAAATCATGATTGTGACATAAAATTTATGATTTAGGAGATGTACCGAAACGTAATTTCAATTATCGAATCATAAAGAGAAAAATTTTATGAAGAAAATGTAAAAAAACATTTTGTTAGGATAAATTTTAAAGAAGATATGGCATATTTAAAAAAGGTCATCATGCTAGAATTCAATTATTGATAGCATAATAACAGTGTTGTTCGTTTGATTAGGAAAAACGGATTTTCCACGTTAAATTTAAATTTTTAAATGAATAAATAAAAAAATAAAAGATTGTTTGAAAAAATGAGAACAGTTTCATGCGTATTTGATAATATGTATCAGTTATTTCAATTATCCCCCGAATGATGGTTATAAACTGCTGTTAGCAATAAATATAAACAGAACACTTTGTTGATAAAATGTAACCAAAACTCAGTTGTAAGAACAGACGAAACAAAAATAGTCGGTGTATTTAGAACGAAAAATCATAATAACACGTTTGACGGAACGAGAAAATCGGAGCAAACCACAAGTACAATTCATTCATCCGCACTGATAATTATACCAATTTATTCGCGGTAAACAGAAGCAGTTAATTTTAGTCGCAACATAACGCGTACATACATAGGTCATCGGAATAAATTATACAAACACATGTAGACACTTACACCCCCACTACAATGTTGAAATTTATTCCCGTGACTATCAAACTGAGAGAACCGGAGTATCAAATAGAATTCGTCCAAGTTTTCGATGTCGCTTATTCGTCAGCATATCGGCCGTATTTTCCCTAAGGGAATTTAGAGAACTGCAGTTCATAACTCCAATAACCCGTACCTGATGTTGCATGTACATACCACGACAATTAATCATTCCAAAATAACGAACATTGTGATGATACTTCAAAAAATCGACTCTGATAACACGTTGTAGCTTTATTTACGCATATTCATCGAATCTGATTTTGCAGTAATTAGTTAATTGACTTACAGTATCTTTGTTCACGTATTAATAAACGTAATTATTAATTATAATATACGGGTTCATTAAAAATTAATAATGCAAACTTCATTATCTTATAAACTATAATTATCATAATAAATATTATTATTTTTTTGGACTAAAAAATAAGAAAATAAAATTAATAACTAATAAAAAATTAAAATGAATGTTTAAAAATTGTTTAACATATTTTCTATCTTTTATATAATTTAAATTACAGTTACTTGATTATTTGTTTTAATGAAACATGAACACGTAATTTTATATTTTATCATTAATTTAAATACCAATTATTAATTTCAAACTTTATTATTTATGTAACGTAAGTATTAGAGAAGTAAAATAACAAATAGTAATTATTTTATAAGCACACAAATTCTTTCCAAATCTAATATATACTTAATGTTCCTAAAACGATCATATTTTCCCATTAATCATTTTCAAAATTAAATAATATGTCATATTTCAAATTATTTGTTAATATATTATACATTTAAATATTGTAATTATATATAAACATTATAAATTATAATAAATTTAAATTAACTAATTTGCATAATAATTATCAAAAGGTTTTCTAATTATTTCATTTTAAAAACGATTTACACAACTTCCGAAGCATACGAGTTTATTGGCAGCATATCTTGCGAATAACATAAACATATTTTTCTCCCGTATTAATAAGGTAGTAGTTGAAGCGTTAATTACTAGATTAGGATTATTGTAAATATATTTTTTATGAAAACGTCAAAATTTAGTTTGAAATAATCAGGCGATTCTCCTATCACTCTGGGAAAATATTTTTCTCGAAAAAAATACATTTTTTGTTGCAAGATGAGAAAAGTCAACTACGTTATTTCTTTCAATTTAAAAGAAACAATACGATTATCTAATGAATTGTAACTATAAATAAAGAATACAATTTGTAATAAAGCGTGAGTTTTCCTTTTATTTTTACATCGTTATCTTATGATGTTATAATATTATATTTTTCATATTATTTAAATAATAAAATATTTAAAAGTTTTGCAACTCAATATTTATATTTATTATTGGTATTTTACAATTAAACAAACCAGTTAAATCGAAAAAAAAGGTTTTTAATTATAGCATCATATATGACTTCGATTTCAAACATCGCTTTACATATTGATTAAAATATATATACATACATTTATATTCTAAAGATTCGCTATACATACATCTATTTATCGATTTTAAAATAATGAAGCGTTATTCGGAATATGTAAAATATAAAAATAGCATTTTTTAGAAGTTTTTAATGTTATCAGCTATAATTTTAATTACTACGTGAAAAATTCAATTTTGATTTTTCACACACTATATATTTTTAATTTGAAGATAAAAATTGCAGAATATGTTAATCTTAATGACAAAATAAAACGAAATGTGTGTTTCATAATTTTTTTTATAAAAATCATAAATCTCGGTAAAGAGTTAAAAATGTGATGAAAGGGTCGGAATTACTTGACATCACTTTGGATGACTGCTTCCTTTGAAAATCTTTAACCCCCGGGAACGAGCTTGGACTCGCAGTTATCTCGTTCACACCGTGTCTGTTCGTTATATGTCGCAAGTGTCATAATGACTAGCTTTTGTGAATACGATTATTATAATGGAGTTGGAAGCATGGACAACGTGAGAGATAACTGGATTCGTTCTGTTTGCTCGTTTTTCATCGATCCCAGGAGAATGCTCAAGTCTAATGTTCAGACCTAGTTAAACGTGATTGGACGTTGCTCGGACAAGCACAATATTTAATTATATTCACTAGGGTATCATTTATATATTCAACTGACCTTCCCCCCCCTCCTTTATTCATTGAGAATTAAATTATTTTACTTGAATATTCATTTTCCGTTTAATTATGTTTCATCATCTAGCACGATTAAAACTCGTGGGATGAGTTACATGTTATGGATTTTTTTAAAATGTACGGCATCGTAGTGGAAAATTAATGAAACCATTTCGTGGATATTTCGTTGAGTCTTCAATTTTAAACGAATACATCAATCAGCGTTTGAAGGTTGGACTAAAGTATCAAACCAGCCGAAAAAATATTTCATAAAAAGTGGAAAATAATTTTTAATGACAAAATATAAAACTGGCCAATATCATAAATATCAAAAATTAATATTAAAATATGTAAAGATTACAAATAATTAAAATCGTCAAATAGGCAAATATTTTCAGTTCTACTGTGTCAAGTTTGCACATGTAATAAAATAATTACAAAAGTACAATGTGCTGTGTAAAACGTGAATATATTAATTATGCTGTACTTGAAGTTAACTTAAAGCAATATGTTGTATAAGTTAGAGATCGCTCTATATAAAATGAAACAAAAGTTTAAATAGAATTATGATTTGGGTAATTGCTAAACGTTTTTTTTTTATATTAAAGTTTTTTTTTTCATTAAAGAATGAAACACTTATAACTAACAAAATAAAATTCAAACACGCAAATCATTTTCAACTAAAATTGTAAATATTTATGTATATATATCAATATTTCACATAATTTATCATCTAGCATATATAAATATAAGTACCATCAATGTTAATAAGATAGAATCAAACAATTTATAAATTAATAAATAATTAAATACTTATTTTGTAATATGTGATTCATAAATGATATCTGTTATTCAAACTATTATATATGATAAAACTTTTTTCAATTTGCATTCATTTTTAATAAATGTTTACACAACTATGCAACTTTTTCTTAGAATATCAATAAAAAAATGTATAAATTTATTTAAACTAAACAATATATTATAGAATTATTTACAATTTTTTTTTTATTCTGTTATTGAAGTATAGAAATAGTTTTAAATATTTTCGTAGTTGGTAACCTACAAAAAGGAATCGTGTGACTACTACATGATTTTCTACTCTTACTCTTATATAATGTTGTAATGAAAATGGAACCGAATTATTAATAATTTGTTTGTGTTAAAACTTTTCAGTACTACGAAGGGCGCAAACGAAAATGCTCAGACATTTTTAAAACATGGCAAATTTTGACATTGCTCGAAGATAGTTTGACGTGTGCAAAACTTCCTTACCATATGGTACGTGAGTATTGCACAACGTACGTGGATGTACTGAAGAAAAAAATATAGCAAAATGTACAATAACAGAGGTGCTGCACGCTTTCACTTTGCATTAGCACAGAACACAAAATATTGCTTGCTCGCACTTCTCGCATCCGTATTTCGACTCTCGCGTACTTGCATATGTCATGCAACATACGCTAGTGGTGAAACGTAAAGACTTTTCACGACGCGCATTGCCGCATCCGCCTTCAACTGGCGTATGTACGTCTCTCACTCGCCATCCCCATTACGGATGCGAAGTTTGTCACCGTCAAACGTATTATCGTTCTTTATCCACATTACTTAAACGAAGAAATGCGAATGCTATGTCATAGTAAATGTTGCACCTCATGTCGCAATGTTTTGCATGTTACGAATAAATGAACATATGCCGCATCATATTTTAATTCATTATTTTCCGACAAATTTAAAACAATAATTATATAATTTACTGAGAAATCTTCGGTACCGATTTTACGTTATAAATGATAAAATAATTATTTATATATATTTATTTATTTATTTATATATATATATATAGACACTTGCGGAAAAAAAACGCACCACTTTAAAATGCACCAAAAATACCGAATATTTGAAGTGTTATATCTCGGTTGAATATTATGCAAATTAGATGATATTTTGAGCTCT